>JAHSUH010000784.1:0-260309 GCA_025388415.1 Cynanchum wilfordii | reverse complement strand
CTGCTCTGGAGTCGTTGATGGGAAAAGGGCTGCAGAAGTACTCCAATCAGCATCGTTCATCTCTTTTTCCCTCTCCTAAGATTCCTCTTTTCTCAAGAAAATGAAGAGAGGCAGGATCTTGATCCAAAATGTAGACAACCCCGTTCTTGTTTTGGGGGCTTTCGGGCCCCGATCGATCTTTTTCGTAGTTGAGAGTGACAAAGCAATCGCACGCAATATGTAAGAAACCCAAAGCAGAGATATGTTCCAAGCTCCGGTATCGAAGGTTTCCCACCCATTCCTCCTCGTCTGGGGTTGGGGAGACAAAAAAAAGAGCAATTAATATTACTATAATTAGAATTTTGCTTCGATGTTCTCGTTACACTAGAATCTTTTAAGCTTTATGAATTATATCCAAGTCTGGGATTGGCATTTGATAAAGCTCTGGGCTCCACCCTACACGGTATGGTTTGTTACGGCTTGAATCAGTTTTGTCTTCGCTGCTCAACGTATAAGTATTAAATCCCTCTTCCTTTCTTTTTTCTCTTTTTTTTTAATTTCTTTTCTTTTTTTTTTCTTGGCTTTAATTATCATTAAACCCACTAAAATTTCTTTATATTTCAATTCAAGAATCCAAATAATATTTTCTTTAATAAAGAAAAATATCTTTATAATAAACTAATTGAATGAATTTTCTGGTAATGGGGAAGAGAGGAAATTGTTTCGTTCGGTTGATCTTCTTTGATTGTAGTTTTTATGTCTATAATTCCCTTTTCTCTTTTCAATAAAAATTGCAAGATTTCTTGAATTCAAGAATATATGCATGTTGAACTGAAATCATATATATATATATATATATATATTTTCTCTTTTCAATAAAAGATTTCTTGAATTCAAGAATATATGCATGTTGAACTGAAATCATATATATATATATATATATATTTTCTCTTTTCAATAAAAATCACAAAGATTTCTTGAATTCAAGAATATATGCATGTTGAACTGAAATAATATATATATATTTTTTTATAAAGAGCAATATCTCTTTAGTATAAACTAAGTGAATGGAATTACTAGTAATGGATTTTCTTTAGTAAGGGTGTGAATTGGCAACATTGTATTCTGCATCAATGTAGGATCATATCAGGAAAGGATTTGCTTTAATCTGTTGTATTTTTTTTTTTCCAAAAATTATAATTATTATCATTATTTTCTATCCGTTTATCCTTTTTAATTGGCATGTGTTTGTTTTTGGCAGTAGAAGCCTAGAAAAAGTTATATCAAGGGGTGTCATTTTGAAGGTTATTTTTTCTCATTGGTCAATTTGTTCGGTGAGGCTACTTTCTGAATATAAATCATAAACTTAGAAGGAAACATGCTTTTTGTCTTTTATTCTTTGTATCTCTTAATTTTAAACATTTCTTCACCATCTCGTTTCTACAACAAAGATCCTATTTGACATATCCCTAGCTGCTTTGTATTGTGCCTGGTTAGATGTTGGTGATACATGTGGAAGGTTGTGATTCTTGTTGTATTTTCTCCGGGAGCATTTTGCTACAACTCATGATCTCCTTTTTTGTTGTTGAATTACACAGGGTGGTTATCTCCTAACTTTTCTCACTTTTCCCTTTTTTTCGCTTCAGTTCTTACTTTCTGGTGCAGTTAAATATTGGACAGATTCTCTTACAGCTGAAAAATTAAGATTCTCTCTTAGGATAAGCATATTCATGGATTTATTCTTTCATTTTTCACTATTTCTTGAGATTTAAGTGCTGGTTGAATTATTGTTATCGGGCCTTGGCAGTTAATTGATTTGATATGGTGAAATTAAAGGGAGTTTGGTGATTGTAATCCTGTCCACTTTCTTGCATTTGTTTACTGCTACCCCTCAGCCTGTTGTATGCTTTGTGTTTTTTTAATTTACCACTTTGTCTAGAACTTTGCATCCATGTCTGTAGTTCTTAATTTAGCAAGGCGGTTATGAATCTTTCCATTTGTTTTGACCTTTCAATTCGCAACTAATTTTACAGATTGGTAGCTGCTTTGTGCTCTGCCTGGTTAGATGTTGGTCATACATAAGGAAGGTTTGGTTTTGGCAGTTCTTGTTGTTATTTTTCCGGGAGCATTTTGCTACAACTCATGATTCTTTGCTTCTAGAAAAAGCATTTTGGAAGGACCGTTGTTTGTTTGATCTTTTCCTCTGTAAGTTTACAAAGTCGCCAACTAAGAATTGGACTACTGTCAGAAATTCAGTATATTTTGAATATTTTCTTTCAATTTATATCACCATCCCTAAGATTTACATATTGAATTGTTTTCGTTGCATCTTGACAGTTGGTTTAGGAGAAATTCAAGGGAGCTCGGCAATTATTGTAGTCCTGGCTGTTGTCTTTCCTTTTTTATCTGCTACCCTTCTTAGCATATTGGATGCTTCTCTATGTACTTTGATCCTTTAAAATCTATTGGGTGCAATCTTTAATGTTCATCCTCATTGCTCTAAATTCATTCCAATTCTGTGGTCTGGATTTTTTGTCAGGAATTTACCATCCATGTCTTGCTCTTCATTCAGCATTATTCTTGATAAGTCTGTCAATATTCCCTTTTCCTCATTTTCTAAACAGTTTGTAGCTTTTTTTGGCTGTTTGTTATGTATAAAACGTTTTAATTGACAACTAGTTTTATAGAGAGGCATAGACCCTTTTTTTTTCAGAATTGTTTATCGTCCAGGCAATATGTGGTAAGCAAGCTTTATTAGATTTTTTGGATGTAAATTCTTTTCTTACTATATCAGCCTATTCCCAAGAAACATAAGGAACAAATCAGCTTCTTTTACTGCAGTAGTTTTTGTCATTTGAAAACCATGGATTTTTTGTATGATCTTTTCAGGAATTTCAGATAGAATTCTGTGGGTACTTGAGTAGTTTCATCGGCGAAAAGGAGAGTTCGTTTCTGCCTTCATGTTGTTTCTCCATGCATTGTTTCCTCGACTTTTTAAGGTAGAATTGCTGGAGTTTGCTTGCAGCTTTCTTGTCATTCACTTTCAACATTTTTCTTTCAGTCTTCACCACGATAATTGTTGGCTATTATCTTTATTGATTTAACTACCATACTTAACCAATAAGACACTCTTGATAACCATGTTTATATATTGGTCTGCTGGTCAAATTGTGGAATCTTTGGGCAGTTGTGTTTGCATGGGGAAATTCCTAGATGGTTTTTACGTCTCTATAAATTGTTTTTCTAGGGAATGGTTTCTTCTAGATTGTTTTTGTTTTGATTCACTTGAAGACGTATTTTTATTTCCTGCCAAGTTTAAAGCGATGTATTTACAGGTTATCTTCTTTGATTGTTGTTTTTATGTCTATAATTCCCTTTTCTCTTTTCAATAAAAATTGTAAAGATTTCTTTAATTCAAGAATATATGGATGTTGAACAGAAATCATATATATATATATTTTCTCTTTTCAATAAAAATCGCAAAGATTTCTTGAATTCAAGAATATATGCATGTTTTAACTGAAATCATATATATATATATATATATATATTTTCTCTTTTCAATAAAAATCACAAAGATTTCTTGAATTCAAGAATATATGCATGTTGAACTGAAATAATATATATATATATATATATATATATATATTTATATTTATAAAGAGCATTATCTCTTTAGTATAAACTAAGTGAATGGATTTACTAGTAATGGGGGAAGAGAGGAAACTGTTTATTTGCTAAAAAGTTCTGGTTTATATCTTTTTCTTTATTTTCTTTGGAAACAATTTCAGTAAATAATTCTTTATTCTAGTCTTCTTACTGATATCACTTCAGATTTCCAATAAATAGATATACCTCTAATTTTGAACAGATCTGTCTTGGTGGAAATAGGATGAAAAGTCTGCATCCATTTTACTGAGAGGATAGGAGAGGAGCTTGACTTGCGGTCTTATTTTACTGCCATTCCATCTGTGTAATGTTGGTCCAAAATTCTGACAATCAAGTAAGTGTTTTCTCTTCACAATCAAGTGAATGTCTCCCTCCAATGCTTTTTTCCTTTTTGCCTTTCGTATTTGTTTTCAATATATGTTTCTTTTGGCTAACATTAATGGATGATGATGAATTTCATTATCCTTTATTTGATTAAGGTTTCTTTTAAACATTGAGCTATTTCTTTTGGTAGTTTATGGTTTGGTTATGTTCTCTTGATGTTGTTGTTTTTTTTTGATCCAATTCCAGCCTCTGAAGGTTTTTATTTTTTATTTTTTTTTGTTTGTATATTTTATGGATAAAGTTTTAGTTTTTTTATCATATATTGAGGGAAATTACATATTTTTTTTTGATTCTGCAGAATCTAAACACTGACTTTATTAGGGTAAAGTTAACCATATATAGACATTATTATTTTTTTCTTGAAAATTTATTTTATTTTGGTATAAGAATAATGAAAAATTATATTTATTTTTGAAATATATATATATTATTTTTTAATTTTACTTCATCTTTTCATTATAGCTCCCAAAACTTTTTCTATAATTATAATTCTTATTTTTGTTAATCTTTTTCAAATGAACTATTTTTCACATTTTTATTTAATATTTTAGTAATATTAATTTTTTTGTGTTATTAGTTGATTTAGTTTTAAACATTTAGAATTTTTGTAACATTTGTCCCAAACTTAATTTTTTAATTTCTTAAGTCCCTTTAACGTATATAGGATTTGGTACGTCACACTTTTTTTTTCGAACTTGATAAAGAAAAATATTAAGTTTGAGATTAATGTTACAAAAGTCCTATATGTTTAGGGCTAAATCAACTAATAATCCAAACTTTTTGTATCCAAGTTTTCTATTATATATAAATTATGTATTTTTTAACATTAACCTCATCATTTTATATCCCATCAAACTTTTTTATATTATTCTATTAATTAAAAATCATTATTTTCTCTCTTTGAATTAAGCTGTTTTTGACAATTTTTTTTTCTTCAAAGTTCTATTTTATTTTGGTACTTCAAGAATAAAAAAAGTTATTAGATTATTTTTAAACTATATATTCTTTTAATATTAACCTTATCATTTCATTATACCTCCTATTACCTGACTTATGATAACTACTAGGATAAGCAAGCTTATTTTATGTGCAAAACTCTGGTTTTTCCATTAAGTATATGCAATTGAATGCCTCTAGAATCAAGGTGTTTGGATTGTTAGGAGAGGTATGCAATCTGAATTTTTCTTCTGTAGAGTATAAATCTTTTCATCTTTGGAAGTATGAATTTTTTTTTTTAATAACTTTTAATCTATTTTGACATCTTTTTATGCTACATCATGACAGTAATGATGTTGAAAATAATTGGCAATTACTTGAGAGAAAGCACGTATCTTCCAGGGAGTTTTCTTAGATTGGAGGAGAAATCTGTCTTACTACTAAGATGTCGTAAAGATGACTTTTAATGTCTTGTCTTTTAATACTTTGATTGACGCCTACTGTAAAACAGGGAATATGAATAAGGCAATTGAGATTCGTTATAATAAGGATAACATAGAAACTGTTAACATGCTTTTGGATGAAACGGAGGAGAAGGGGATTCAGAGCTGATTTGGCCACTTACAATATACAAATTTCTGCATTATGCTTCTAGATGAGATGTTTGAGAAGGGGATAATTCCTAGTCTTGTGACCTATAATACCTTAATGTCTGGTTATTTTCAGGAGGAAATTCTAGCAGGAGCTTTGACTTTGAGGAAACGAATGGAGAAAGAAGGAAAGCAGCCGAATGTTTTGTCATTTAATGTATTGATTAAGGGATTTTGTGAGAAAGGTAAATCAGAAGAAGCAAATGCAATCTTAATGCATATCTGATTCAATTAGTGTGTAACCCTTATTGAGGATCAATGTGCTCCATTGCGATATTTCTCTAGTGCATTCGACTATTTTGCCATAAATGTTATGCAGTGCCACCTACACTTGACTCCCTTCCTATTCAGTTATTTTAGGGGGTCACAACTGAAAGTTCAATTATGTGAACTTCTATTTCTTTGTCATTTACTTAAAAGTATTTTATCTGATTAATGTTTTTAGGAGCTCTTAATAAACCAAGCTTTTACTTTTGGTATTCAGATTCTGCAATGATCAAGAGGAATTTCAGTCTCTACCTGCCAGAAACTTTCATCTGAGATTCTTGGGGGTAAAAAAAAAGGTGATATTCTGTATTTGAGTGTTGCTTCTTCACTAAAATTTTTATTCTCATATTTTTGGCTCAGTGTTAATGGTAGTATTCTTTACTGTGTAGCTCATCTGTGTATGTGATGCAATAAAACTTGTAATTGCAGAACAATTTTGTGATGTGGACTTGATTTCCAAATGATGATCTTTAATTCATCTCCTTGATTCTTATTAATACCTGGTGTCTGATTTTTCCTCAGAAATTCATGCTGTGAACTTTCTCAGTAGAATTCTAAATTTTAGAGTGACAGTGTTGTCATTTATGCATTTTTTGCAGGCATGTTTCGGTGGTGGTAATTTTTTTTTTTTTGTAATGCTGTTGGACCTGCCCTATTATGTTCTGTAGAGGATATGGTGTTTACTTTTTTTGACGTAGTATTGGCAGTGCAATTCCTTCTTTACTATGTATATATATATATATATATATATATATTTTATTTGTTCTTTTCATTCACCCAAAGACACAATTGAAAGAAAATGAACTGATCTAGTAGGATGGAATTGCCCAGTTTTCTCCTTGTTTTCTTAGATTGTTGAATTTTTCTTTGCTTTCAGAAGGCGCAAGTTCATCCACCTGAGGTCATAATTGACTATATTCACCTTCCTCATGTATCTTCCTGACATGACACACATGGTCCATTATGGTAATGAACTTTATTTGGTATTTTACTGTCATGGAAGAATTTGAATAAATATATTTACAATCAATTTCAGTAAGCTATTTTGATAGATATAATCTGAATTATCTGATAATTTTTGTTGTTCTTTGGTTCCTCATGTATCTTCCTGACATGACACACATGATCCATTATGGTAATGAACTTTATTTGGTATTTTACTGTCATGGAAGAATTTGAATAAATATATTTACAATCTAATTTCAGTAAGCTATTTTGATAGAGATAATCTGAATTATCTGATACTTTTTGTTGTTCTTTGGTTCCTATTCAAGCATTAGGTATCTATTCTCTATCTCTTTCTTTTCTTTGGTTACTGGTGCTAGTTTTGGAGGTTACAAATTATTCTCTCTTTTAGGATCTTATTACCTTAAACTTTAAGCTGATGCTAAAAGAATTTGATTTTTGTCATTTTTTTCCCCTGTATTTACTGCTCTAATGGTATAGTTTTGGCTTCTTAGAAAGGGAAATTTCGTCCAGGCAATATACATGTAAGCAAGCTTTATTAGATTTTTTGGATGTAAATTCTTTTCTTACTATATCAGCCTATTCCCAAGAAACATAAGGAACAAATCAGCTTCTTTTACTGCAGTAGTTTTTGTCATTTGAAAACCATGGATTTTTTGTATGCTCTTTTCAGGAATTTCAGATAGAATTCTGTGGGTACTCGAGTAGTTTCATCGGCGAAAAGGAGAGTTCGTTTCTGCCTTCATGTTGTTTCTCCATGTATTGTTTCCTCGACTTTTTAAGGTAGAATTGCTGGAGTTTGCTTGCAGCTTTCTTGTCATTCACTTTCAACATTTTTCTTTCAGTCTTCACCACGATAATTGTTGGCTATTATCTTTATTGATTTAACTCTTATTGACAAGTCAACAGCTGAAGAGGTCAACAGAGAGCTTTTGCATTTTTGCATCCTGGTGGTTTCTTATCTTTAAGGCTTGAATTTGGTTGCTTCATGTTATTTGATGTTCAGAAAGGTTCTCCCAATCTTGGTGATTCTATTAGTGGAATAGAGTATATTCATTCTGCATTATTTCTATTGAGCATACAAATCCTGTGTACCAAGCAGTTTGTTGGTTTTTTGGCAGATTGTTTGACAAAAAGGAATCAAGATTCAGTTTCTTCGGTAAATGTTGCCGGGTTATATACCTCATTATGTGTTTTGGTATTCTCATCCAAACAATTATATGGGGTCTATTCTTCTGAGGATTTTTTTAGTCTCTTGATATATGCAGATGACACTGGTGCATCAATTTACCCCTTGAAGGAGAATTTTGCTTAGTGAAAACTCTAATCTTTACATTTTGTTTATTTTTTTCATTTTGTCTTTTGCCATTTTCTCTTAATTAACCTTTATACGCATTTGTGGTTGTTAGTTTAGGCAATTTCATCCTCTTTTGGGAACTGTGTTCAAGGATTCTCCTGTACATGCCAACTCTTAACTGGTTGGTTTCTGCTACAGCTTTTCTATGCATTGCTTTCCATAGTTCTGTCTGTTTCTCTTCATTCTTCGCTATTTGCATAAGAGAGCTTTTACATATTTGCTCCTATTTGCTCCCTGCCGTTTTCTTGAATATGGTGGGCTTATTATTTTTTGATGTTCAAACAGGTTCTGTCTCTTGCAATAAGGTCTTGTGCTTTCTTGAAACAAAATTATTTGTATTTTGTTATTTTCTATTCCTTTTATCCTATTAGTATACTTTCGGTAGATTTTCCTTGGTTTGAAGTTTAATTCTGATAGAAAAATCTGAAGAATTTCTATTTGCGGTGTCAAACTTGCAACAGTGAAAAAGCTTTTTTTTTTTTTTTTTTGTGTGTATAAAGAAAGTTATACACAATAGAAAAATAAGTCGAATCCTTTGAAATATGGTAGGCTATTGTTCAATGCTTATACTTTCTTATTACTGACTGCATATACCTTGAAATCTATAACCATTCCTTCACTATTTGACCCATTCTTGTGGTTTATCGTCCATAGTAGATGTTGCTAATGATAAGTGGTTTCCCAAATAATTTTGATGAAATCCGTTATCTCGATTATTTTTTGAAGGATCATTGTTTGTTTGATCTCTTATTCTCTACATTTACAAAGTCGCATAGGGTGGTATGTCATATCTTTTCCTTATCTTAAAAGAAATGGACAAAAAAGGCTCATCTACTGCCAGAAATCCAGAGGATAAGGATATTAATGCGCTTGTTTCATGTAATGCTGTCAATATTGGACTAAGAATCTGACAGAAGAGTATATTCTACCACACTTTAATCCTTATACTATTGATTGGGCTTAGCAATCTCTATATTTATCTTCATTGCTCTGAATTCATTCAAATTCTGTGGTTTGGAATTTTTGTCACGAATTTAGCATCCATGTCTCACTCTTCATTCAGCATTATTCAGTCTCTCAAGGAGGTTTGGTGGTTCTAGCCTTGACACTTCTCTTTAAAATTTTACTGGAAAATTAAGGAGTTTTTAGTAAGAGTCTGCTTCTTGTTTTTTCCCAGTAAAATTACATATTGCAAACTCCTTAAATTCCTTATTATAATTTTGGATTCAGCTATCTCTATCAATTTTAATCTCTGATTCTATTTGATGCTTTCAGCGTCTGTTGGTCCAGTGTTTTTGTCAGGATTTTAATCCATTTCGAGTTGTCATTCAGTAAGCCTATCAGTATTCTCCCAAGGAGTTTTTGGCTTGTTTTGGCAGTGTTCTCTGTAAATGTCGAACAAGCTTGCTTGGTATATTTATAAATATTTCTCATTGCTTGTTGTTTTGCCCTTTCAATGAGGATAGTGTATTCTCTTGAGGATTCTTCAATTCTTCTTGATCTATGCAGTTGATTCTCTCGTTGAGCAGTATAATGCAGACCTGCATCTATTTGTGAAATTTGGTTTTTACATTCATTTGTTCCCTCAACTTTCATTCTTCTTCCCAAATAAGCTTTAGAGGCCTTTCTTGTTTTGGTTGTTCCCTGTAGTTTCATCCTTGTTTTGTAACTGGTTTCAAGGAGAGCTTTGCTTGTAAATGCCAACCCTTTGTTTCTCCTTGTACTTTGCTGTTTTCATAAGACATCTTTTGCATATTTGCACCCCTTAACCATTGGAGATAGAAGGGATTGAAGATGGGACTTTCTTGGGGACTGGCTTCATGTTATTCTGGGAAAACGTAGGATCATTATCAAGAAGAAAGAATCTGCTTTTGTCTGTCGTACTGCTTCCTAAAATTTTACGATTTTTTTATTACTTTCTTCATTTATCCTTTTTAATTGGCACATTTTTGTTAATGTTGTATTTGATTGGATACTTTCTGAATATAAATTCTTTTCTAATTTATATGCTTACAGCATAAACATGAAGGAAATATGCGTCTTCTTTGTTCCTATCCTATTTGCAACTTGCAGTAAATTGCTCATATAACCCAGTAGGATAATATTGTCTCATAATTTTAACTATTTCTTCGCCATCTTGTTTCTATAACTCCTATTTGACATATTTCCCTGTTGCTGTGTGCTGTGTGCGCTTTGGCTGGTTAGGTTTTGGTGATACATGAGGAAGATTTGGTGGTTCTTGTGATATTTTCCTAGAGTAATTTTATGCAACTAATGATATATGCTTAGTTGTGTCCATAATTATTGATTCTAGAAAAAAAATAATGTTTTGATTTCTTTGCTTTTGAATCACACTTACGTACGTCTTAACTTTTCCCACTTTACTTTTTTTTTTTTTTCCTTACTTTTTGGTGCAGTCAAATATAGGATCATTGTACCAAGAAAAATGATTTTGCTTTAAGGTCTTTTATTTTTTTGAAACTAAATTATTAGTATTTTGTTCTTTTAAATTCCTTTATCCTGTTAGTGTGCTTTTGGCAGACTTTTCTTAGTTTGAAGTAAAGTCTGATGGAAAACCTGAAGAATTCCAAGAAAGAAGGTTATTTATTACTCATTGGTTCATTTAGAAGGTCAACTTTAAACTCTCAGTTGAAAATAAACTCAATCGTTTGAAATATGATATGCTATTTTTCAGTGATGATACTTTCTGGATTTAAATAAACTGACTGCATGTTTTTCTCTTATTTGCTCCCTTCCTATTTGGAACTATCAAATTATTCACCAACCTATAACTAGTCCCCCCATTAGACCTATTCTTGTCGTTTATCGTCCATGGTAGATGCTGATGATGATAGGTGATTTCCTATATAATTTTTCTGGAGGTATTTTAATACACTCCATTATCTCTGATCAGTGATGTCCCCGACTATTTTTGGAAGGGCCATTGTTTGTTTGATCTCTTCCTCTGTAAGTTTACAAAGTCGCTAACTAAGAATTGGACTACTGTTAGAAATTCAATAAATTTTGAATATTTTCTTTCAATTTATATCACCATCCCTAAGATTTACATATTGAATTGTTTTCGTTGCATCTTGACAGTTGGTTTGACTCGGAGAAATTCAAGGGAGCTCGGCAATTATTGTAATCCTGGCTCTTGTCTTTCCTTTTTTATCTTCAACCCTTCTTAACATATTGGATGCTTCTCTATGTACTTTGATCCTTTTACAATCATTTGGGCTTTGCAATCTTTAATCTTCATCCTCATTGCTCTAAATTCATTCAAATTCTGTGGTTTGGATTTTTTGTCAAGAATTTACCATGCATATCTTGCTCTTCATTCAGCATTATTCTTGATAAGTCTCTCAATATTCCCTTTTCCTCATTTTCTAAACAGTTTGTAGCTTTTTTTGGTTGTTTGTTATGTATAAAACGTTTTAATTGACAACTAGTTTTATAGAGAGGCATAGACCCTTTTTTTTCAGAATTGTTTATCGTCCAGGCAATATGTGATAAGCAAGCTTTATTAGATTTTTTGGATGTAAAAGCATTTTTTTTCTTAATTGTTGAATCACACAGGGTGGTTATGTCCTAACTTTTCACAGTTTTCATTTTTCTTTTCTTCTTTTTCTTACTTTCTGGTACAATCAAATATTGGATAGAGTGAGAGCCAAAAAGTCAAGATTTTCTCAGAGGATAAGCATATGCATTGATTTATTCTTTTATTTTTCACTATTACTTTAGATTTGAGTGCTGATTGAATTATTTTTATTGGGTCATGGCCGTTAATTGTAATCTTGATCTCTTTTTATTGCATTTGTTTACTGCCACCCCTCAGCATATTGGATGCTCTTTTGCTAATTTACCACACTTATTCCTGATTCAATTTGTCAGAGCTTATTAATCTCAAATGTTTGTCATTGTTGCTCTGAAATTTAGCATCCATGCATGTGCTCTTATTTCAGCATTATTCTTGAATAAACCTCTGATTAAAATTTTCCCTTATTTTCCAAACAATTAGTCCCTAGTTTTGGTTGTTTGTTTTGCATAAATGGACTATAGGTGGTTATAATTCTTCCCATTTGTTTTGACCTTTCTTTTCACAACCAATTTTACAGATTGGTGGAGGCAATTCTTAGGATTGAGGCAATTTATTTTGAGCCAGCAATGTATGATTTTTTGTCTTTCCTTCCTATGAAAGCAAGAAGCGTCATTGTTTTGGCTCCCTTGTTTCAGAAGCTGCAATGTGGCAAGGAGATCTGGTTATGAATCCATATTATTCTTATTTGGCCTACCTATCTGTTGCTCTAAGCTTGTTTGACCTTGTTCTGGCAATTTAAGGATCTTTATCTTTTAACTATAATAAGTATCACAAACATCTGTTTTGGGCATTCTAACAATAAAAAGCATCTCAACTGTCCATATATAAAAAGCATCTCGTAATGTTAACAGTTCAGATCTACCTTTGGAAGTTTGATGAGTTTCTGTGATTTAATCTGTTGATTTTGAAGGCCATGTTTAGCTTAATGATCATGTCCTGGATATGTTTTCATCTGTGATGTTTGCGTCCTTTCTATTTTTGGTTTGTCTGTGTTTTGGTCTGTTGTCATGAAGAATTCAGACGTGTCTTGTTCCTTCTATTAAGTCTTAGCTCTAGTTGGTTTTGGTGAAGAGATTTTGATATGGCTATCTTGTTAAGGTTGATTGTCGTGTGGGTGTTCATGCAATTCCTCAGGGTTATTACCCTCCCACCTTTTCAACTTACCTCTAGATGTTCTTATTCCTTGCATTGGTGCAATTGATTGGATAAAAGTGTTCAACTGTCAAATCCCAGTGGATTGTATTGAATTCGCTTTTTGTGCCATCTTGGCTGTTGGTGAAGAAATTCAAGGGAGCTCAATGATTTTAATCTCAACTGTTGTCTTGCTATTACTATTTTCTTCTCTTTAGTCCTATGTCCATTTAAGTCTCTACACTTCCATAGCCACTATTATTTTGTGGATCAGAATCTTTGTCAGGATTATTGTATATGGCTCTTTATTCAGCATTATTTCCAATGTTTCCGTTGTTGGTTCGGCATAAAGAGTATCCCTTTAGTTTGACCTCTTATTGACAAGTCAACAGCTGAAGAGGTCAAAAGAGAGCTTTTGCATTTTTTGCACCCTTGGGGTTTCTTATCTTTAAGGCTTGAATTTGGTGGCTTCATGTTATTTGATGTTGAGAAAGGTTGTCTCGCACTTGCGATAAATGTAGGATCATCATATGAAGACGAAAGATTTTGCTTTAAGGTCTTGTATTTCCTAGAAACTAAATTATTAGTAATTTTTCTTTTGTTATTGTCTATCCCTTCCTCTTGTTAGTGTACTTCTGGCATATTTTCCTTGTTTTGATGTTAAGTCTAACAAAAAAACTCGTTGATTCCTATTAGTGGAATAGAGCATATTCATTCTGCATTATTCCTAATGAGCCTACCAATCCTGTGTTCCAAGCAGTTCATGATTTTTTTTAGCAGATTGGAAAAAAGGAATCAAGGAGAGCTTCTTTGGTAAATGTTGCTGGGTTATATTTCTTGTTATGTGTTTTGGTATTCTTATGCAAACAATGTTATGGGGTCTATTCCTCTCAGGATTTTTTTAGTCTAGATATATGCAAATGACTCTGGTGCATCAAGCAATTTATTGCACACCTGCATCAATTCACCCCTTGAAGGCGAATTTTGCTGAGTGAATACTGAATCTTCAGATTTTGTTTATTTTCTTCCATTTTTTCATTGCCATTCTACTCTTAAGTAACCTTTATAAGCCTTCGTGGTTGTTTGTTCAGGCATTTACATCCTCCTTCTAAGAGCCGTGTTCAAGGATTCTTCTGTACATGCCAACTCTTAACTGGTTGTTTTCTGCTACAACTTTTCTATGTATTACTTTTCATAGTTCTGTCTGTTTCTGTTCATTCTTCGCCATTTGCACAAGAGAGCTTTTACATATTTCTCCTTTTTTTTTTTTTTTGGGGGGGGGGTCCCCCAAGGGCAAATGGTGGGGGGGGGGCCGGGGGTTTGGGGGGAACTGGTCACATTGGCTTGTGTTGGATTTACCTAAATTGTGAAAGGTTGGTGCTTGAGTAGTTTACTGACTAAATTCTTTCTGATTTTTAAAGTCAGTACGGGGTTGTTACCTCCCACCTTTCTTCGACTGAACTTTGGATATTTTTTTTTCTCCTTGGTTTGGAGAAGGAATTCTGACTGGTTTTGTTCCTTCAGGCGTTCTGATTTTTTGTGTCTGCTGCAGCTACCAACAACTTGATATTTAAGACTAATAGAGGATACGGATATTACTGCACTCTATCTTATTTATTTATCATCATCTCTCTGAATATCTTGCTTTTTGATTAGTTTTATCCTGTCATGGCAGTTTGTTTGAAGAAATTTAGCTGATCATGGTTTTATCTCCTTGCGTTTTCTTATTTGAAATGAGGAGTTCAATGCTATAATGTATTTCTGTAAATCCATTCAGATTCAGTGAACAAGATTTTTTTCTTTTAGAATTTTAGAGCTTATCATCTCCTCTTTAAAAAATGGGCCTAGTTTTTAAAATGGTTTCATCCCATCTTGGTTGTCTGATTTGCGTGAAGAAATTCCATGGTTTCATGTCATTTTGATCTTTCGGTCATTACCTTTCTTAACATACTGCATGTTCGTTGTGGTTTTCTATTTTGCACTTTCTTAGTATGGGTAGTATCACCTAGTTGTCTTCGTATCTATTGAAGTTTTCGGATTTCCAACTTTCTTCATGGACTTTCTAGGCCTTGAAATTTGGGAGGTACATGTTCTTTTTTTTCCCCTTTTTGCCTTGTTCCTTCTTTGTTTTCAATACAATTGCTCTATCCATTGGTTGTATTGGGTTTTTTTATTAAAAAAAAAAAATTATTATTATTATTTATAATTGGATGGCATACAAATGTTGAGATTTATTTTTAAGAATATAAATAATAATAACGTGGGAGAATGGTTTCTTTGTTCAGTTATACTCTAATTTTATTTCTCTCATTTACAGTAAAATGATTGTCTTATTTAATTTTTTCCATTAGTACATAGAACCTGGTGATAGCTTCTCAGAATGGTTGTTTGTCCTGCTATACTCTATTCATTTTCTCTTTTTTCAAATTGTTTTTATCCGATTTAATTTGTTCCAATAGAGAACCAATTCCCCCTTCCCCCAACCCATATTCTGTCTAAATTACATGCCTACTTTTTAAAAGAAACATTAATTTATCAATTTCTAATATGCATATCATGTTGTTGCTACTTACCAAAAAAAAAAAAAAAAAAATCATGTTGTTGCTGTTTAACATATTCAGAAAGAATCTAAATAACTTAACTGAATGTGGTTATTTTTTATGTTTAGATACCACCATTTTATCTAAACATTTGATTCATTTTAATGCGATTAAACTACTTTTGTGTCTTATATGTTGAAAAAGTAATCAAATATCTTGTTATTTAAAGTGTGTTCAGATTTAGGTTCCATGTCTTGTTGCTAGATGATCCTTCTGAAAATTTGATTCCCAGCCATGTTACTATTATGGCAGTTAAGTAGTTGTGCTCGAGTGGATGGTTTTAACAGTTCATGTTCATTTCATGGCATTTTAATTTCTTTGACTTACATGGGCTTGGACCAATACAAATTCTGGGGGAGTAGTAGGTTGCTCTCAGTGCTGATTAATCAGCTGAAAATTTTTGACATTTCAGTGGGAATATTTCTTTTCTAGACAGGAATATATGAGTTGTGTTGAATAGGATTTAATATTTGTGTAGTTCATTATCATATATCTCGAGATATTAAGAGCAGAGCTTGAAATGACACTTGCAAAAATGTTCCATTTCTTTTACTGTTTGAATCGGGTTTGACTTGTTCTGTAGTAGCTTTTAAGATGCCTTGATTTTGGGTATGGTTCTTCCGAGATTAATTGCGACCTTGCCCTTTCTTCTGAATGGTTGATGTTGCTGTGTTTAGTTCTTCTGCATGCTTTGTCAATGTATACTTGCTCATATTTCTCAAAGTTGTACTTGAATTTCAGATGTCTAGTGGTTTGTATGAATATGGTATTGATTAGAAAGGTTTCTGACATCCCAATCTTGATTTTATTCGTTTTCTCCTTTCTATATCAATGTTATCTCATGAGAATTGTTGGAATAGTTGGTATCCGTATCACGATAGCTGGTGGCTCCTGAAGCAACCTGACTGGAGAGTGAGGGAGGTACTAAACTTTCTGCAATTCATATATGATGTTTTGCTGCTCTGTGCTTTCTGTGTGTAAGTATGTAAAAGCTGTAAACAATCTTGGACTCGCTTCTTTGGTCCTTCCAAGGGTCATAAATCTAGAGTCCATGGTGAAATTGACTGCATGTACTGGTGATATCCTCTTGCTGTTTTCTCTCTCATTGCTTGTTTTGTAGGTAGTTAATTCCTTTTAACTCTGCCTGTGTTACATGCCGGTTCCACGCCCAGTTTTAAAGAGGAGGGAAGGATTAATCAACACAAAAGAAATGTTATTATCATGCTCTTTATATATCTCAGTTTTCTTGTTTTATCTTTAGTTGCATCATATTTTAATTTGGTTTATAAACTTATTGGACATTGATGTAGTATTTTGAATACGGTGAAGTTGTAATGTATAATTTTATATTCTCTACAAAATCATATGATAAAAGTTAGTATTGAAAATTTTAGTATTTTTGCATTCCTAATTTGTAGAAGGTAAGTGAATCTTAGAAATACTACTGAGAGTTTTGAGTGGAGTTGGATTACAGTAAGAGAATGTGTAAGAAATTTTAAAAATTCTAATTCATAATACTTTCTACAATTTATTTACAGGGTTGTTTATTTACATATATATTCAGTGGATAAAAGAGAATGTATTTTTAAAAGTATAGTATCGCTCACCATCTCGAAAGTCACTAGTTCACATCTGTATCGTATGGTTGTCTTGGTGGCTGATATGGAATTTTTAATATTTAATTAATTTCATTATAATTTTTAAATGTTTTATCAATCTTTTTTTTTCATATAAAATATAGCCTTTACAAAATTTCCTCAAATCTGTTGCCATGTTCATCTTATTTGACAAAAAAAAAACAACAACATTATAAAGAAAATATAACAGAAAAAGAAATGAAAAAGAAATACTTAAAAAGTACCAAATTGTCATAGTTGATGAAAAAAATGTCCAGTGTGAGGGAAGGCCCTCCAATTCCATTTTCTTGGTTCAGCTTTAGCTGTAATCATAATTAATTGTGCATGATAATAAGATAAAAATAGGGCAATCAAATCTAAAAATATACTAAAACTACTTTTTTAAAAAACAATTAAATTTTCTGTATAAAATCAAACAACAACAAACACAAAAAAAAGTGAATTTTTTTAATAATTTTTTTAGAAATCTAAAACCCTAAATAGAAGAAAATAATAAAAAAAACAATTCTTGGGAATTGGAGGGTTCAGCGCCCTAATTGAGGCGTTAATTAACTTATACTAAAGCAGGTTGAGAAGGGAAAGGGAGATTATTTTATTTTATTTTATTTTTATGAATAATGAAAAAGGGTATTTGTCTATTTAAATTTTTTGAGTTATATTTCTTTTCAATAAAGAAGGAAACTAAAATACAATTATACCCTTTAAAAGATATTAAAACTATTAATATGTGTTTAAAAACTATTTAAATTTTTTGAGTTATATTTGTTTTCAACAATTATACTCTTAGAAAGATAACAAAATCAAATTAATGAATCTGACATCATTATTTTGTAATCTTATATATATAAAATATATGTATGTATAATATTTAATATCGTTGACTCATTTGTATATTTTTTAAATGACAATGTATTAAATACTTCTTTTAAGATATTGTACTTATCATTAAGTGTTTTAGCAATATAGTATATAATATAATATATATATATATATATATATATATATATATATAAATTGCAAATAGGTAGAAGGAAATGTATGTTTTTTGTGTTACTATTTATTTACTCTTTTTTTTTTTTTTTTTTTTGGGGGGGGGGGGGGGGGGAATTGTTTGTTCATTTAGACAACATGTTTTTTAGTACAAGGAAAATTAAATTTTCAGGAAAAACAAAAATTTGTGAATTTAATTTCTAATATTCTTTTTTCATAATGTGATCTTATATGATATTATTTTTATTTCTAAAATTCTGAAATTTTCATTTAGCATTCTTACTAACTCTCCCAATTTAACTCTCACATCATAACAAAAGATGAACAAAAAACAGTGAAAACAAATTACTAAATGTAAATGTATTCGTAGAAATAGAGTCTATTTCTTTCTTCATTTTCTTTTATTATTATTATTATTATTATATTTGGCGGAAAGAAAAACTAATAACATGAAAATCTAAAATAACGTCTTCTTCTTCATTCTTCATTCTTCATTTCAGTAATACTCCTTTTCTTTTTTCTTTTTATTCTGCAAATACAGTAATAATTTGTTAAATAATAGATAGAAATTAAAAACATTAATTGCGTTTAAAATTAATAAATTAACCATTGTTTACTCATTTTCAGAGTTACGAAAGGTTGCAGCAGCGAGGGGGGCATATCCTTTCCCTCTTCTTCCTCTTCTCATCTCCTGCTTTTCCCAGTCCCACTACATCTTCGTGCAAATTGTTTAACAACCTTGGTAGACTACCGTCAGGATTGTTTACAATGTTTTGATTTGGAGGATTAGGAGGGTTCGGAGGTTGATGTTCAGGTTCAGGGTTAATTTCAATAACATGATCAGCTGGTGCATCTGGAGCTGGATCTGCCATTATTGTAGTGTTAACTTGCAGCAGCAGAACAAGAACAATTTGCAGCGGAAGAAGAAAAAGAATTACTATAGATTTTAAATGTTAATATACTTTCATGACTCTACCATTCATATATAAGTGGGGGGAATTCAAAATCATCTCACGTTAAATCTATTTCTAAACTAATATGTGTACTCACACATCTAATATGTTATATATATATATATATATATTAGTCATACAAGTTTGAAAGTAATATATAGAATGTGAAAGTTGTTTCCTTGTCATATATATATGTGTGTGTATATTTGGCATTATGATTAACTAGAAATTAATTTATTCTATCTGATAATAAATAAGGATACGAACGATGTGTTGTCAAGTGTAGGAGTGAATGATGTAGAGATTAAGTATGAGTAACAACATGTATTGCATAATATGTGTATATATTGATTAATTATATATATCTCTTCATAATATATAATTTAAAATCTAAGTAATTTTGATATTTTAATTGAAGTGTTGTTATATACATACAATATATGATAGATGAAAATATTTGTGTAGATCGATGAATTGATTAAAGTGTTATGGGAAAAAATCCAGATATGATATTAGGTATAATGTATTGAGAAATAAATCTTTTTGGGAGAAAGGTAATCTATGTTTTTTCCTTTTCTTTTTCTCTTTTATTTATTTATTTTTTAATTAAAAATGTTTAAAGTTTTATGTAATATAATTATTGAATAATAATCTCTCTATTATTATTATTATTATTTACATTATTTAAAAATGAAGTTTTCAGGTGACAATTGTAATTTTTTAATTCCCAATATATATTCAATATAAATATATATATATATATATATTTAAATTAAATAAATAGACTTCAAATGTTACTATTTTTATTTCTAAAATCTTGGAATCTTCAAATTCCTTTTTTTTTTTCTTTCTTTTTAAGAAAGAAGAGTTTTATCTCCTTTTCAATTCATGGAAACATTTGAAACTCTGCAAAAATTTGTCTTTAAGACCATGTTTGGATGCTTCTAAAACAAAAATATATCAAAATGAACAAGAATCTAATAATGATAAATTTAGAACCATCTTTATTTCTAAATTCTAAATAAAATTACTAACAAATTAGAAAATAATTAAAATTGTGGAACATAAGGCTACTCTTTTATATATATAAAATTTAAAATCAAGATTACCATAAATCCTAACATTACACACATAATATATATAGGATAGTGTTGTGGTACTATCTATCAAAGGATTGCATCCAATGCAACTATGGATCAAACCAATAAATGAATTACAAGTGGATTTTGGTAACTTGCAATAGTAGGTTAACAAGTTAATGGGAGATGTGACATGCTTTATGTTTGACATGTCATAAAAAATGACATATTCAATAGGTTAATTACCAACAAGTTTTGACCAAATAAAATAATAATATTATATTATATTAGTAATTTTTAGACATTTTAAAGTAAACACTAACATAAAAATAGTAAGTTTGATACAAAAAATGGTAAGTTATCAATTTTGATAAACCTCTTACCATTTTTTTCACAAATCTTACCATTTTGTCTTACTATTGATGAAAATTCCATCTAACCCTTTATAAATTTTACTATTTGATGAACTAAATATCAAACCATTTTTTCTCTTACCATTTTCTTTAAAAATTTTACTATTTGAATAAAACTAAAACATCTACCATTTTTTCCACCCATCTTACCATTTTCTTTATAAATTTTACTATTTGAATAAACTAAAGGATAGTGTTGTGGTGCAATCCATCAAAAGATTGCATCCAATACAACCATGGACAAAACAAATAAATTTGTCGGGATTTTGGTAACTCTGCAATATTTTGGGCATTATTTGTCACTTTATTGAATACAATTGGCTATATTTTGCATAGAAATGTCCTAAATTGAGAATATTTGATTTTAAGAAAGATTTGGGGGCAATTATGGAAGAAAAGAGTAAAAAGTGTTAACTTAATCTAGTTGTTTTATTTTTACCGTTATATTTTTTTACTGTTGTTACTTAGTAAGGAACTACAAACAAACTCCTTGAATAAGTCTTTTGGTTGTAATTGTAATGCTATAAATACAATAGTTCTGCAGATTAATAAAATCATCAATTCTTGTGGGAACTAAACAATTAGTCAAAAGTGTGAGTATTTTGGGTATCTCTTGATCCAACATTTGGTATTAGAGCTTGGGGAGTGAAATAGCCACAAGAGAATACCCATTTCCATCTCAGTCATAATGATGGGAAGTAATCAAGGTGCTTGCAAGGACTTTCAACAGGACTCCCATATCTTGTTTTGACCAGAAAGAATTACTCGGCTTGGTCAATAAAAATGCAAGTTGTAATGGAAGCTAATGAGTTGTGGGATGCGGTGGTTCCTACAGATACGAAGGCAGTAGCAGATGAGAGAAAGAATAACATGGCTAAGGCAACCATTTTTAATGCTATTCCTGAAGATATCCTTTTTCTTGTTGTAAAGAAGGAAAGGGCCAATGAGTTATGCTCTAAGAATCATGTTTCTTGGAGCTGATCGTGTTCAGGGAGCAAGGATCCAATCTTTAAAAGAAGAATTCGATGGACTCAAGATGAAAGGCAGTGAGACAATAGAAGATTATGCTCTCAAAGTTGGGACAATTGTGAACAAAATTCGCGAAGCTTGGTGAGAACATAGAAGATTCATATATAGTTAAGAGAATGTTGCGTTCTCTCCCTCCAAAATTTCTACAAATTGTTAGTTCAATTGAACAATTTTCAAACCTTAGTAGTATGTTCGTGGAGGAACTTATAGGACGACTTAAAACACACGAGGAGCGTGTTCAATGTGCTAGTGATGAAGATGGTGAACAAGTATTACTTACTTGGGCTCAATGGAAAACTAAGGAAGAAAAATAAGGAGGGGACATAAAGGAAGATATCAGCAAGAAAGGAAGCCATAGTAAAGGACGAGATTCTTGGCATGCTCGGAATGAAAGGGACAACAACAAGAAGAATTTCAAATTTGACAAAACAAAGGTATGTTGTTACAATTGTCAAAAATATGGACATTTTGCCTCAAAATGTCGATCTAAGAAGAAGACCGAGAAGGCATACCTTGCTGAAAAACAAGATGATGAACCAACGTTGTTGATGGCACAATCCGAAGGACATACAAGAAGGATCAATCTAGCAATAGAAATTGTGCTGCTCAACAAAAGTAAAAATAATCCAAAACTGGAAGGGGAAAATTCATCAGAAGGCATCATTTGGTACTTAGACACATGAGCTAGCAATCATATATCCGGCTACCGTGACATCTTCACATCATTGGATACAAATACAAAGGGGACAGTGAAATTTGGGGACGTTCCATTGTGGATATTCCTGGAAGTGGTACTGTATTGTTCAAAATCAAGACTGATGAACATAAAGTCCTTACAAACGTCTACTACATACCACAATTGAAAAACAATATTCTTAGTCTTGGATAACTTGATGAAAATGGTTGCAAGACTTTGGTGGAAAACGAAGTGTTGTCTTTGTATGATCAAGAGTAGCGTGTATTGGAAAAGTTCAAATGATCTAGAAATAGACTTTACATCTTGAAGCTTCATTCTACCAAACCAGTATGTCTTCTGTCAGTCCAGAAAGAAAAAGAGTGGCTATGGCACACTCGTTTTGGCCATTTGAACTTCCGAACTCTCAAAGACATGTCTAAGAAACAGTTAGTAGATGGATTACCTCAAATTGATCACATCGAACAATTGTGTGAAGGATATTTGGCAGGGAAGCAGCACCGTATGCCATTTCCTTTGGAGACAACTTACCGAGCAAGGACACCGTTGGAGCTATTACACCAGCCACACCTGGAGGAAAGAGGTCTTTTCTCTTACTTGTTGTTGATTGCACTAGATACATGTGGATTAAACTCATTAGCACCAAAGATGAGGCATTGGTAGCTTTTAAATCGGTGAAAGTTAAGGTTGAAATGGAAACTGGTTTGAAGATAAGAGCATTCAAATATGACCGAGGAGGAGAGTTTACATCAAAGGATTTCAATATCTTTTGTGAAAACTCGGGAGTGAGACGATTCATGATAGCTCCATTCACACCACAACAAAATGGTGGGGGATGGTGTGGCATAGCGTGTTGGAAAAGGGAGAGAATGTTCCTTGGGTTTTGGGGGAAGCGACTATTGCGGTATATATATTGAATCGGGCGGCAACAAAAAGCCTCATAAATAAAACACCTTATGAAGCTTTATACCGGAGAAAACCAAAAGTTTATCACCCGAGAAATTTTGCGTGTGTAGCCATGTAAAAACAGTCGGATCTTATCTCACTACATTGCAGGATCGCAACACCCTATAGTTTTCATTGGTTATGAGACGAGGTCTAAAGCCTATCGTATATATGATCCTGATGTGTAATTTGAGTTATATATAAATAATATAAATAATATAAATAATATAAATAATCGAATAAATAACACTAAAAATAATAGGAATCTCTAAGATTAAAATAGGTTTGTCACTAATAAAATAACTCAATTAGTTTAGTAAATAAGGTGGTATTCGGATTTTAAATTTATAAAAATCGTTTTTCTCTAAAACTTCTATTAAATTCTAGTGTGGAAAATATAATCAAACTAATTATGAATATGATTTGTGAATAAGGATCATTCAACAAGTAAACCAATATTAAAAATGATAAGATTGATTTCTAAATCCTAGAAAGCAAAGTAGATGAACAATGTAAAGAATAAGGCAAGTACAAAGGTTGGGAGGAATTCTTTGTAAAATATAGGTAAGATAAGAGGATACAAAATACCAAGTATAGGATAATCTTGGATCTAGTATCATAGCTCCACCAAAATCAAGTCTAAAGTAGAATCTCTTCCATACGGTTCGTGGCAAGAAATTCCTAGATTAAGAACACTTGAATGTTGACAAGATCAAATCTCCCATCAATCATCCTGGTTCCGTCCCATCAATAGGAAATTAATCACATCAACTTGGCACTAATCGTATATCCTGTGTCCGACCAACAATTAGTGTTAATCCGAAACCACAATCTCACATCAAAACTTGTACTAAAGATAAAATTCAGATCTAAAGTCATCAATGAAATTGCAATTCGAATTAATAAAACCACAATCATTCAATCCAAGAACATCACAATATCTCAAGTAATTTGTAAAATAAAACCAACCAAATCTACCTATAAGAAATGTAGAAATGAGAATTCCTAAGGTTGGTTAACTAATTACAAAGAATAACAAGGAATAATAGAAGAAAAGGAGAAAGTGAAACATAGACATTAAACCTTCTTCCTCTTCAACTCCTTCTCTTGATTCTTCTTTGCTTCTTCAACTTGGATCTTCAATTTGTGTAGCCCAAATACCCTAGAAAATATTCAGTAGATCTCCTTACGGATCAAGGCAAACGTACCAAATTAATCCCAAGATATTCAATACTACAACAAGTAGAGAGTAATCTCTAAGAAAATTGGAAAATCAAAGTATAGATCTCTCTCTAAGTTCTACCAAACCTTACAATGACTTAACAATTCAGCATAATCCAATCTTAATACAAGCCAATCTAAATAATGCTAAAAATTCTAGTATTTATAGATCTATTAAACCAGGGGTAAAATTGTCATTTTGCATAAAAAATATTCTGGACAGAGCACCCTTACGGGCGTAGCCCTCTATTCTAAACGGGCGTTTAGAATCGATTCGCCTACGGGCGTTAGGCGGTGATTAATTCCCTACGGGCGTAATGCACACAGGGCAACAGGCGTTTACTCGCTACAGGCGTTATGAAATTGTCCACGGGCGTAGCGAATTTCCAGAATGTTGCACTTTTGCCTCTAATTTTTTTTTTTTCACCAATTCGCCCCCAAGTTACCTAAGCATGAATATTTGCAATTAAACCCAAAATCAATCAATTTAATACAATTATCATCACAAATCATGCACAATTTATATCTCAAATCATGATCATATTTGATGTTATCAAATACCCCACAACTTAAACTTTGCTTGTCCTCAAGCAAATCAAAATAGAAGAAGTTTAAGAAGAAACAAACTAACATCAAATAGCTCAAAAAACAAATTCAATTTATTTAAGATGTGCATGAATTTTCTCAAAAATTTCAACATAGACTAGTTTACTCTTCAAAGATCTCATCAACAAAGTGTTTAAGGAATGATTCACTTCTATACCTCATCAAGTGTTTTCATGTTTAAGTCAAGAAAAATCAATTTGAACAAATCATTTTCAACTTAAATACCAGAAATGATCATAAAAGCATCCCGAGTGAAGTGTGTGCTCTATCTCAATTAGTGATCCAAATAGCAAATTTCTTCCCGAAGCAAATTACTCAAATAGTGGTTCGGTCGATCAAAAACTTCAACAACGAGATATAATCACAATCAAATTTCAAGAAACAAGCCACTTATTCAAAAGTAAATTTTTATTCAATTTATTCTCTTTTATTCAAGGTTTTTATTGTTTGCTTAACAATATCAACTTTAACTACCCTTGTAACGAGTTCCACTCCGATGACTCCCGGGATCCCGAGGACCTTAGGGCACCAGGCATTCAATTCCCATAAGAAGTGGTGCTCAAGTAGCAAAGGATACATGCAAATAACCTTTTATTCAAAAATTTATTCAACGAAAATAATAAAATTGTGGCAAGTCTCTCAAAGAATTTTTCAAGTGAAAATTCAAGTCATTTCCATTCCCAAAAGACTTAATACTATTCAAATAAACTGTCCAAAAGTAGTCCACTAATCGGAACAACCAACCAAAATAGCTGTGTCAAAAGAGTTTCAGGAATTTCCTATAATCATGCTCGTACCAAGTATCAACAAAATGAAACAAAATCAAATCTCGAGACTTTCAACAATCAACAAACGATATCTATCATCGGCTAAGCAGATCAAATTCCCACAAAAAGTTCACAAATAATCTTTTCAAGTAAACTAATCATTTTGAAAAATTTGAAAAATTTATCATTTTTTTTTGAAAATATTTGCAAATTGAGATAAAAAGAGCACACACCTACCCCACAACTTGAATATTACACTGTCCTCGGTGTAAAAAGTGAATACCCCACAACTTATTTTGAAAAATAAATAAGTGCGAGAAAACTATAAATACAAAACGGGAATAAGTGCTAAAAACTAGAAAAATAAAAACAAGAAAATTATATTCAAAACGGGAAAGTAAACTATGAACACAAAAGATAATCATATAAATTCAAATAAATCAAATAGTACAAAAACCAAGTAAAAACAAATAAAATCATCTAAAAAGTGAATAAATAAAACAAAAAAAAAAAAAAAAACCTATCCGGAACATCCGGGACTAAGAAAGCGATATAGACAATAATTGAACGCCAAAAACCAAGGATGACTCGATAAAAGCGGTAAAAGGGAAAGGGAAGAAAGACAAATCTTGTTTCCGAGCAAGCATGCTTGGAACTTATTTGTTCCCTTCTTAGGAATTTCTTCATTCTTCAATGACTTTTATAAGGCTCGCTTTGTTCTCCCTAACAACATCATCATTCGATTTATTCGATGGAATTTTGTTCGGTGCTTGTTAGGGAGTAGTCATTTTTGCTCGTTCCGAAGATTGTCCGGACAATTGTCCCACTTGCATTTCCAAGTGTTGTAGCGAAGCCTATTTATTCCTGTTTTACCTTCAACAAACAATTAAGAAAAATAGAATAGAACAAAACAAAGAAAGAAAGAAATTACAAGATTCAAAATGTCCTACTACAAACGATCTAGTAAAGAAATTAAAAGAACAAGAAAAATAAGAGAAAGAAATCGCATTACCTACAAAACAAGAAAAGAGAGATTAGTAAGGATAAAAGGAAATAAAATATAAGATTATTAAATAATGCTAATCTAATAAAAAAATAAGGAAAAGAAAATGAATTAAATTAATTGAATGAAAGAAAGAAGAAAAAGAATGAAAGAATGAAAAAGAAGAATGGAATGAAATGTAAAGGAAATAAAGAAATTTGAAAGAAATAAAAATGGAGAAGGAATTGAAAAGATTTAATGAGCATGCAAGATTAAATAGAAAAGGAAAAGAAATGGATAAGAAATGAATTCTGGAAATTAATTTGAAGAAGTGAAAATGAAAAGAAAATTTAGCATGCTCTCGGGTAGAAAGAACAAGGGAAAAAAAAAGCAGAGGAAATAAAAATTCAGTTCTGGAATTTATGTTCAAAACAGAGAAAAATACAGAGTTGTACATAGATTAGCTACTGGAATTTTGAATAAAAGGGAAGAATTAACCTTTATATCTACTGGATTTCTCTGCAAAACAGAGGAAAAATGCATGCGGGAATTATTAGAATGACCAAAACAGATTGCAACTCACAAAATTCTGGGCACTTTCAACAAAGAATATTGAAGAAAATTCACTGAAATTTTGCACAAAAACAGAACAAAATATGTAACAACTACTGGATTAAATATAAGGCAGCAGTGATGTAAAAATTCTGCCACTGTACTGCCCAAAATTTCAGCAAAAACTGAACAAAATCAAGCATACCACAAATTTCTGGATTAAAAATTTCAGCAGCAGTGCAAACCAAATGTTACTGGACTGCCCACAAATAATTTTACTGAAAATGCAGTGTATAAAAGGTATACAAAAACATCTAGCTACTGGAAAATAGAACAAAAATGTTCATGCATTTGAATTTCTAATTTGAACATGTAAATTGACTATATGAAAGAAATGAAATATATACATACAAACTAAATGCTATTATTACATGAAGAACAAAAAGAAATGCAATTATATCAACTAATAAATCTATATACCATTAATTACAATATCATGTAAAATGAATTTACAAACAAACCATACACTAATCTAATGGAAAAATGAAGTGCAAACAAAATCATCATGTATTTAAATAAAGAATAAACTGGAAAAGATTTTGAAATGCATTATGCATACAATATCTATATCTATACATTGAACATTAGATACAGTAAAGAGATGAGATATACATCTAATGTATCTATATGTACTAAATGCTATGCAAAATCAAAAAGAACAAAGAATAAGCACTACCTACTGGAAACTACAAGTTGCAAAATATACATAAATAAATATACTATTGAAAACATAAACATCATGCATAAGGAGTATTTCTAAAATCACAAATTCTCTCTCTAACATATTCTCTCTCAACCCTAAACCCCCTCTTCCTCTTCCCTCAGGAGCCGCCGCCTCCTCCTTCTCCTCCCCTCTTCTCTTCTTCTTCCCCTCCCCTCTTCTCTTCCGCCAGCCACCATTTCTTTTTCTCCTTGGCCAAGGGAGAAATTTAGCTTTAGCTAAAACTTTTCCCTTGGCCGGAATAAATTTTTACTGTTTTTTTGTGGTTTTTTTGTGGTTTTTTGTTTTTTGTTTTGTTTTGTTTTGTTTTTCATCTATTTCTTTGGTATTTTTGCTATCTTTATCATCTCATATGTTTAGTTTCTTACTGATATTTAAATATCAACTTTTTCTTCTTTTAGAAGGAAAAAATTTTAAACACGGATTAGATCTGGGCCCTTTGTTCGTATTCGTATTTGGTTTTCTTTTTAGGTATTCTATGAAATCTTTGATGCGTCCGGGATGGATTAGACTACTGTTGAAGAAAGAAGACAAAATCGAACTCCCTTCGCATATGAGATTTGAAATCGACAGTATGAAGACCCTAGATTTAGACAGAATATCTGTTGTTTTTCTTTTTTATGTATTTCTGTATTTATTTTCTGCTTTCTACGACTCATCTAATTTGCTCCTTGCGCCACTTAGTTTTAAGTTGGTGTTTTGTTTGCACCACCTAGTTTTAGGTTGATGCTTTGTATTTCTGTGAATGATTTTTGTCATTCACTTTTGTACTATTTTTTATTTTAATGAATATTCCAATTACTAAAAAAAAAAAAAAAAAAAAAGAAAATATATACGTTATCTATATTTCATGCAAGAGTAAAACAAAGCATGCAAATTCATGCAAGTCTACATAATAACATGCAAAGAAAAGCAGAACATACAAATCAACCAAAGCTATTGGAATAATAATCTAAGAATTGAAGATTGAAATGGAATAGAATTGCTGGAATGAAATGTTGGTCACTAAAACAGCATTTTTTAGAATTACTTTCTAAGAATGCTTACTTATTCAATAGAAAGAACTATACTATAATATTATCTAAAGAATTCAAAGATTACTAGATAAATTCCTAAAGATGCAAATCTATAAAAATCAATGGTGACCATTTATTGAAAAATCTACTATATGCAAAATCTAACAAAAATTTCAAAAGAAGAAATTTAAAAGAAAAGCTATACCAAAACTTATATCAAATGCAAAGTAAGGCTAACAATTAAAAGATAGAAAAATAAGAAAAACATATAACATCAATTCCTAATAAAAGTAAGTATCTAGATAATAGTCTTCATGAATTGAAGATATTATTAGAATACTAACTAAACTAGAAAGCACTTAAAGAAAATAAAGGAAAGAAGATAAAATGATATGAAAATGCAGTACTAACTAAGAAATGTAAAACAACTAAAGAAAATACAAAACAAGTAAATGACAAGTAATGAGACTAAGATTAAGAAGAGAAGTAAACTAAACTACTCTAACAAAATACCTAAAAATCAAGATAATATCTATAACAACTATCAAAAATCATAAAACGAAAGCATGGAAATACAACTAAGATCATGAAATAGAAATCAATCAAAGAAAGAATCAAGTTAGAAGACTAGTTAGATCTTATACTAACCATACCTAAGAACTAGTTAGAACAAGTTGGAAGGATTAGAACAAACTAAGTCAAGTTAGAAAGATTAGAACAAACTATTAGATCTAAAAATTCTAAACTAAAAATCAAACTAAGATGTTAAACCAAAGATCTAAGTTATTCTAAAGGATAAGGATCTAAAGAATCAAAAGTTAACCTAATCTAAAGCACTAAACTAACTAAGCTATCTAATCTAAATCAACTAAAGTTAACCTACATCTAAAATATCTAGGCTATATCTAACCAAAATCTCTAAGTAAAAGTTTACCTAAGGGATCTAAACTAACCAAAACACTAACTAAACCTAAAAATCACGTTACTAAATCATCTAACCTAAGATCTAAATCCAAAAATCTATAATCTAAGAAAAAGAAATTCTAAAAAAAATGAATCCATATGAAAGCAAGAGATACAAAATACAAGTAACAAAAGAAAACTACTAAAGTAAGAAAAAGAAGAATCAAAGAATCAAAATTAAACTACTCAACTAAAAATAAGAAACAAATTAAATAGAAACATCTAAACTAAATGAAATAAAATCGATCAAGCAAAAATCTAAGATCTATCAAAGAGATCAAAGATATTCCAAGAATTAGACATGAAAAGTAAAAGTTACTTGAGAATGATATCATAAAACAAATCATATCAAAATTAATTCGTTATAAATTACACACCGTTAATGAAAATTTTTCCCAAAAATCACAACGAACTTAGAGGAAAAACATCACGAAAATTAATAGGATTCCCCGGCAACGGCGCCAAAAATCTGATGTGTAATTTGAGTTATATATAAATAATATAAATAATATAAATAATCGAATAAATAATACTAAAAATAATAGGAATCTCTAAGATTAAAATAGGTTTGTCACTAATAAAATAACTCAATTAGGCAGAGCACCTATCGAAATAGTTTAGTAAATAAGGTGGTATTCGATTTTAAATTTATAAAAATCATTTTTCCCTAAGACTTCTATTAAATTCTAGTGTGGAAAATATAATCAAACTAATTATGAATATGATTTGTGAATAAGGATCATTCAACAAGTAAATCAACCAATATCAAGAATGATAAGATTGATTTCTAAATCCTAGAAAGCAAAGTAGATGAACAATGTAAAGAATAAGGCAAGTACAAAGGTTGGGAGGAATTCTTTGTAAAATATAGGTAAGATAAGAGGATACAAAATACCAAGTATAGGATAATCTTGGATCTAGTATCATAGCTCCACCAAAATCAAGTCTAAAGTAGAATCTCTTCCATACGGTTCGTGGCAAGAAATTCCTAGATTAAGAACACTTGAATGTTGACAAGATCAAATCTCCCATCAATCATCCTGGTTCCGGTCCATCAATAGGAAATTAATCACATCAACTTGGCACTAATCGTATATCCTGGTTCCGGCCTAACAATTAGTGTTAATCCGAAACAACAATCTCACATCAAAACTTGTACTAAAGATAAAATTCAGATCTAAAGTCATCAATGAAATTGCAATTCGAATTAATAAAACCACAATCATTCAATCCAAGAACATCACAATATCTCAAGTAATTTGTAAAATAAAACCAACCAAATCTACCTATAAGAAATGTAGAAATGAGAATTCCTAAGGTTGGTTAACTAATTACAAAGAATAACAAGGAATAATAGAAGAAAAGGAGAAAGTGAAACATAGACATTAAACTTTCTTCCTCTTCAACTCCTTCTCTTGATTCTTCTTTGCTTCTTCAACTTGGATCTTCAATTTGTGTAGCCCAAATACCCTAGAAAATATTCAGTAGATCTCCTTACGGCTCAAGGCAAACCTACCAAATTAATCCCAAGATATTCAATACTACAACAAGTAGAGAGTAATCTCTAAGAAAATTGGAAAATCAAAGTATAGATCTCTCTCTAAGTTCTACCAAACCTTACAATGACTTAACAATTCAGCATAATCCAATCTTAATACAAGCTAATCTAAATAATGCTAAAAATTCTAGTATTTATAGATCTATTAAACCAGGGGTAAAATTGTCATTTTGCATAAAACAATATTCTGGACAGAGCACCCTTACGGGCGTAGCCCTCTATTCTAAACGGGCGTTTAGAAGCGGTTACGCCTTACGAGCGTTTGATACAGAGTGCCACAGGCGTAAGGCAGACAGTTAATTCCTACGGGCGTAATGCACACAGGACAACAGGCGTTTACTCTGCTACGGGCGTTATGAAATTGTCCACGGGCGTAGCGAATTTCCAGAATGTTGCACTTTTGCCTCCGAATTTATCTTTTTTCACCAATTCGCCCCCGAAGTTACCCGAAACAGAATATTTGCAATTAAACCTAAAATCAATCAATTTATCTCAATTTAATACAATTATCATCACAAATCATGCACAATTTATATCTCAAATCATGATCATATTTGATGTTTTCGGATCCTAAGGATCGAAAGGTCCACATAAGTCGGGATTTCCTATTTGATGAAGAAAAAGAGTGGAATTGGGTTTCTGATACAGTCGAGAGTGGACTACAAGGAGGATAAAAAATGAAGGTCTACCACTTGCAGTTCAAGAAAACACAAAATTAGAAGATGTAATTGTAGGAGCAGATGGAGTTTCCGAGAATTCTGAAGGAAATAGAATCAACAATAGTACATCCACCTCACAAGAATCGTCCAGGCCTACCTCACTAACCGGATCAAGTTCATTCGAGGAATCACAAAAGTACAAATCTCTGCAAGAAATCTATGACTCTACAAGTCCTATAAAGGAGGTATCAGAAGAAACATAAAGAAGTGAAATGAGTCTACTAGCATAAGAAGAACCAACCAAGTATGAAGAAGCTTTAAAAAAAAAATCGTTGGAGATAAGTATTGCAAGAAGAGTTAAGACCAATCGAAGAAAATAAGACCCGGAAGTTATTTGAACCTCCGAAAGACTCCAAAGCAATTTGTTTGAAATAGGTTTTCAAGATAAAAAAGGATTCAAAAAGGAACACTCTTAAATACAAAGATCGTTTCGTTGCAAAAGGGTATGTTCAACAACAGGGAGTAGATTATGATGAAGTCTTTGCTCCGGTTGCAAGAATGGAAACTATCAGATTGATGGTAAGTCTAGCAGCTCACAATGGTTGGGAAATACATCACATGGATGTAAAATCTGCATTCTTGAATGGTGAGTTGTTTGAGGAAGTTTATGTAAGACAACCACCAGTTTTTGAGATAAAAGGGGAAGAACACAAAGTGTTAAAATTACACAAAGCTCTATATGGTCTTAAACAAGAACCAAGAGCATGGAATGTGAAGCTAGATAGAAGTCTTGTGTCTCTTGGTTTTGAGAGAAGCCCAGTACAACATGTTGTTTACAAGCGTGTAAAAGAATCATCATTACTACTTGTAGGAGTGTATGTGGATGATCTTATTATAACTGGATCTTGTGTTGATGATATCCATATTTTCAAGACTCGGATGAAACAACTCTTCAACATGAGTGATCTTGGATTACTTAGTTATTATTTGGGGATTGAAGTTCACCAAATTTATGAGGGAATCAGTTTGTGTCGGTCTGGTTATGCTAAGAAAATTTTAAAAGAAGCAGGAATAAAAGCATGCAATCCATGGTCAACCTCAATGGAGGAAAGATTGAAATTAAAGAAAAAAGGTGATGGTTGTCTGGTTGATAGCACATTATATAGGAGTATAATCGGGAGTCTTCATTACTTGGTAAACACTCATCCAGATATCGCCTACTTAGTAGGTATAGTTAGTAGATTTATGGAGAATCCCACGACTGAGCACATGAAAGCTGTGAAACGAATACTCAGATATATTAATGGAACAAGGAATATGGGATGTTTTTATGGAAGAAAGGATTATAGAAAGGGACTAACAAGATTAATAGCCTACAATGATAGTGATTTTGCTAGGGATTTGAGTGATTGTAAAAGCACTACTGGAGCAGTATTTTTCCATGGCGAAAATTTAATTAGCTGGTTTTCACAAAAACATAAAGTTGTAGCCTTATCTTCGTGTGAGGCAAAATATATTGCTGCAACAACAACAACCTTGCCAAGGAATTTGGTTTACTCGGTTGTTAGGTGATTTGAAGGCACAAAAGGTCAGTAAATTCAAGCTACTTGTTGACAACAAATCATTCATCTCTCTAAGTCGAAATCAAGTTCATCATGATAGAAGCAAACACATTGATATAAGGTATCACTTCATACGAGAATGTGTAGAAGATGAGAAAGTCGAGATTGAGCACATTAGGATGGAGGAACAAACAACATATATCCTAACGAAAGCTCTTGGTCAATTAAAATTCCTTGATTTAAGGAAGAGATTGGGCATAGTAGAAATAAATCCAGAACAACAAGATTAGGGGGGTGAAATGTTAACTTGATCTAGTTGTTTTATTTTTACCGTTATATTTTTTAATGTTGTTACTTAGTCATAGGAGTTTGTTAGTAGTTCCTTAAGAAATGGAGAAACAGTTTCTTGAATAAGTCTTTTGGTTGTAATTGTAACACTATAAATACAACAATTCTGCAGATTAATAAAATCATCAATTCTTGTGGGAACTAAACACTTAGTCAAAAGTGTGAGTATTTTGGGTATCTCTTGATCCAACAAAAAGAAGGACTAAAAGTACAATTTCTAGAATCAACACGGGCATAACACGGGTGGAACACGTGCCGGAACACTAGTGCAATACGGGCATGTTAAATAGGGCAACACGGGATGCGACACGCCCCTGTTGAATCCCTTCCACAACAAGTCAACAATTTTGACCAGAAAAATCTCCATTTTAACCTTGCTTCCTATTTTCTATAAATATAACTATTTTGTAATGTTCAAAGAGTGGAGAGCTAACATTTTATAGGGAAACTCTGCCAAAATTGTATCATTACCCTTATTCCCTGAAATTTCCATTTGTTACTTCCAAAAGTGAGGGTGTGACTTCATAACCTCAAATCAGAAGGAGTATTGTTACATTCCACCCTAGGAGGCAGTACTTGGTGATTTCCAACAAATCGAGGAGACTATTTAAGACTTAATCTACTGAAGATTGAAAGAAGAAAAGCTTGATTGCAATTAGCAACTCTCTCTTACTCTCTTTTTAGATTTTTCACTTTATGGTTGTTATGTTTGATTAAAGCTCTCTTCCATTCCTAAGAATGTTTAGAATAGTGTTATTTTACAGCTACATGTTGAATGGATATTGGAATGTACTTTTGGAATTATTCAATTATTTTATGATTTCAATTCAAAGGATGCTTTGTTGATTAATGCTTGTGGATGTGGCTAGTCTTTAATTGCATGCATGAATTGATGTAAGGACTTTGGATTGACATTTAGTTGTTGGATCAAACCTATGATGAGTAAGTATCGGATTAGGGTAATTGATATGGTCGGACCTTGGAATGATTAATTGTCCTAATAATCCCAAATTTGATTTTAATGCAAATGTTAGGGCTAGTTATTGAATTGACAACTCAATAATGAACCTAGAGGGTTTAAGATTACATGCAAGGACCACATTGGGGTAATCAAATAAGATAATTTGGGTACAAATAGTAAAATGGTTGTTAATTCACAAATGCCTTAGATTCAATATATTAGTTGTATCTTTCTATTCATTTAAGATCTAGTTGATTCCTATTTCCTTACTTGCTCATTTTAAATGCTTTTTAGGTTAGATGCTTTTAGTTCACTCAAATCAACCTTGGAATTTCATAAAATACCTAGGTTAATTCGTTAATTCATTAACTAGAATATGGTTCATAAATTGGAATAACCGTTACACTTTCTTGGGTAGAATAATTTTAAATAAATGTAAAATTGTTAATATCACCTACATGCTATCTATAAATTGATAGGTTTTTGCTTTACAAATTTCATGATTAAGTGACATTTTAATTGTCATTATTTTTCTAAAAGAATTTGCCTAAATGCTATATTTTTACTATCATGAATTTGTGTTATCAAGTATTCCAATGGTTGTGAAGTCACCGAATGTAAATAAAGATATCTTTAGACATCAAGAAAATAATGAAAAAATACTTGGTCTTGAAAGTATCATATTTGAGTGTTATTGGTGCATTAATGTATCTTGCAAATAACACCATATTTGATATAGCATTTGCTATAAATCTATTAGTAAGATTTAGTTTTTTGCCAACACGATGACATTGGAATAGTGTTAAATATGTCCTTAGATACCTCCAAGGAACACTTGACCTTAGATTGTTTTATGCAAGTGAAAATAAACAAAAGTTAACTGGGTATGCATATGTCGGTTATCTTTCCGATCCGCATAAGGCACATTCTCAAACTGTCTATTTATTTATATTCATGAAGCAAGTCGAGAATGTGTATGGTTGATGTCAATAATACATTATATTAGAGTGAGTTGTGGTTATCCTTCAGAAGAGAGATTTTAACTCCTCTATATGAAGATAATGCAACTTGTACAACTCAATTGACAAAAGAATATATCAAACAAGATAGGAAAAACACATTTCACCTAAATTTTTCTTTACTCATGAACTTCAAAAGAATGTTGGAATTAATGTGCTTCAAATTCGATTATGTGATAATCTTGCAGATTTATTCACTAAAGTCCTTTCGACTGCAACCTTTGTGAAATTGAGATATAAAATTAGTTTGAGTTAGTTCAAAGATCTCGAGAGTTCATCTCAATTTTTCCCCACTGGCTTTTTATCTAGTAAGGTTTTAACGAGACATATTTTTTATGTTATGGATATCCAAAGGGGAGTGATATCCATCAAACAATCGTTATTATCCTTTGAAATTTACAACGCATTTAATTATGGGTGACAAGTGTCACCCTTGATGTTTATCCTCTCCCATTTTTCCTTTTTTTTTGCTAAAGGCACGAGGTGTCCTAGATAGGTCTCAAACTATGGGAGGGCACCGTTAAGCCAATCTACATCCAAACTAATCCTCGTTCGAGCCGGGTAGGCCCCTTGCAAGAGGAAGCTCCGGCCCCAAATTTTAACATATGCATACATGAGTTGAGACTCGAACTCTCAACCCCACTTAAGCTAGGAGAGCTTGCCATGGGTTATCCCCTCCCCCTTTTTTTTTTTTTTTTTTTTTTTTGACATGTATCAACCAATTTCCAAGCCATCCCACCTACTAGGATTAACCAGGTTTTAAATCACTTAACATCACATAAGTGTCTAGAAGAATACGTTGTGCCACCACTTGGGGAGGTTTCGGATCTTGTCGCTGAAACACTAACCCATTTTACCCTTCCATAAACTAAAGATAGTTTGGCAAAAATATGTACCCCCAGTTTGGTTGTGCAGTCGTGCCCTGCGTTCCTTGCATTAAGTTCCAATGCACCCAATCTCTACCATTCTCCGGTTCCCAGAAAGTACTCCAATTCAGGGCTGGAACCACCTCTCTCCATACTGCAACAGTCTACCCACAATCCGTAACCGCGTGAAGTGTAGTTTCTTCAGCTGAGGAGCATACTTCACATACCGGAGAATCCACACAATGACGTTGCCACAACAAGCACTTTGTCTTCAATCTACAAGTGTGTAGTAAGCCATAGCATCATGGAGCCCCTCGGAGGACCTTTCAGTCGCGGGATATTCCACCACACAATCGGAGGTAGGACTACACAAGTCTCAAGGAGATTGTAAGGTGACTTGGTGGTGAACACACCCCTGCTGGACAATCGCCATGTTGGATCGGTGGTCTCCAAATTCAGTCCTTGGTGAAGAAGGTTAAACCCCATTTTAATGCCCTGCCACACTGATAAACATGATATGGTCGGTTTACCTCTAACCAACTGGTCAAGTCCCCCATATTTCTTCAATAATACTTGGCCTTCAAATACCTCCATGCTAACTTAGCTAGTAGAATTGTTTTGGTTGCCTTAAAAAGTCGAAAACCTAAGCCCCCATCTCGTTTGGCCATGCATAATGACTGCCAATCAATTGGATGTACTAATCACTGGTCCTCGTGACCACCCTAGAAGAAGTTTCGACTCACCTTCTCCAGGTCCAAAACTATGCTCACCCGCATTACAACCGAGAGCATCACATACATGAGTAGTGCTCTAGTTACTGCCTGAATAAGTACTAACCTGGCTGTTCCGGATAACAACCTCCCCCTCCATCTATTTAGCCGTTTAAGAGTTCTATCAATAATGAACTGATAGTTGCTTCGCTTCGGTCGACCAATAAGCAGTGGAACTCCTAGATAGGATCCTTGGTTTGGTGTAATGGCCACTCTAAACTCCCTTCGTAGTTCACCCCTCTGTTGCCACTTAACATTTGGTGAAACCCAAACCCGAGATTTGTGGATATTGACTTTTGTCCGGATTCTTGACAGAACTGTTCTAGTACCTCAGCCACCACTTGAGTTTGGTGTTGTGTTGCCTCTCCAAATAGCAATAGGTCATCCGCAAAGGATAGGTGCGAGAGGCTCAACCTTTCCCTACTCAACTTACACGGTTTCCATCTTCCCTCATTCACTGTTGCCCGAATTTTCTGCCCCAATGCAAAGCACGAAGAGGTAAGGAGACGGAGGGTCCCCTTGTTGCAATACTCACTTCGGTGTAAAACTCTCCAACCTTTCACCATTCCATATGATCGTGAGTCGAGTCGATTTTATACAACTTAGAATGACATCCATGATGCACCGCTCAAAGCCAACGTTGATAATGACCTGCTCAAGAAATACCCAATCCACTCTATCGTAGGCCTTTTCTAGGTCAATTTTAGCAATCAAAGTTCCCTATCCCCTCCCCTCTTTCACCCCTATAAATAGAGGGCTTAAGACCCTTTGAGAAGACACATCAAAATCATTAAAAAAAAGAATTATAATAATATTCTCTTTATTATGTCTATATTTTTCTCTTTTACTTTTCATCTCCTTAGTTTATTTGTGTTATATTTATATAATTTCATAATAATTGGTTAATTTTCCGTAATAACACTTAGCTAATACTTCTTGGAATTGGAAAATCCATTTATGAGCTGATAGTAGGCCATTAACATAGGAGGCCCAGAAACATTACAAAAGTAAGTCCATGATACTTTCGCCGTAGTCCAGTCTCGCACAACAGGTATGGATTATTACCAATTTGGCATCTGATCGAAAAGAAAAGTTTTCTTGAAGAGAAAGATAGAAATATTCACAACAATAATAAATCCTTCCCTAGCTCTTCCTCCTCACTTTAGCTGCCTCCATCATTTTAGAGGAAAACCATTGAAAAACACTTCAAAAACATAATATAGTGTTTAGAAATCTCGAAGACCACAAAAAACCCGTACCATCGAACTGAATCTGTAAACCATGGGTCAGGGTACACCCGGTGGTCTGAATCGGCAACTTCCCGGTGACCGTAAGAACGACGGCGACAAAAAAGAGAAGAAGTTCGAGCCGGCCGCACCACCAGCTCGTGTCGGTCGAAAACAGAGGAAGCAGAAAGGTCCGGAAGCGGCTGCTAGGCTTCCGACGGTTACGCCTTTAACCAAATGTAAACTTCGATTGTTGAAGCTTGAGCGGATTAAGGATTATCTGTTGATGGAAGAGGAGTTCGTGACGAATCAGGAGCGGCTGAAACCACAAGAGGAGAAGACCGAGGAGGATAGATCCAAGGTCGATGATCTTCGTGGCTCTCCTATGAGCGTCGGTAACTTGGAGGAGCTTATTGATGAGAATCACGCAATTGTGTCATCGTCAGTAGGGCCTGAGTATTATGTGGGTATCTTGTCCTTTGTTGATAAGGATCAGCTCGAGCCTGGATGCGCTATTCTGATGCATAATAAGGTACTTTCGTTGGTTTTGAGATTGCTTTAGTTGGTCCCTTCTTAGGGTTAGGGTTAGGGTTTTTCAATTTTTGGTTAGTGATGTCAGTATTGGATGAGGTTTTAAATCTTTACCTTTTTTTTGGGAGGGGGTGGGGGAAGTATTTGAATTTTACTGAGGCCGATTAAGTCCTTAATTAGGTTTCGTATTAGATACTTTGACTTTGCACTCTTTTTATGATAATCCAGACATGTTACACTGGTGAATTTGGGGGATTTCGATATTTGAGCTGGACTTGGAGCCTTTACATAGCCAAAGGTTATTTCAGAGAGAGCATGAGATTTCTCGAAATGTTCTTCATTTCGAGGCTTTGATCTATGGTTGGGGTAAAAACGAGATTGTGTTACTTTAAGGTTTATTAAACTTTTGAAGAAAGCTCTTAGTTGGTTATATTCTTATTGGATTCTTGAATTTGCACTCTTAGGTTTGAAAGCTAGATGGTGCACTGAAGTTTATTGGCCTCTTGATTGAAGCATTATATTAGATGGGGAAATACTTTGTTATTATCGAGTTCTCTGGCATGATTTTCCTCCTTGAAATACCTTGGTTATGGACTCCGCCCCGTTCACTAAAAGCCTGTAAATAAAAGAAGCGTACTCTCTCAAAATTAGGAAAGCCTGATTCACTGCTCTTCTTAACCACAATACTAATCTTATCTTTGTGCAGTATCAGGCATAATTGACATGTTATAGAATGAAAAATGTAACTTGCAACTTGCCAATTCTGTCTTCGTAGAAATCCTTTTCTTGGTTTACATTGTAACTTGTGCGCTGTATCTTTCAGATACCCACAGGCTTTGTAGTTTTAAAATTCTAGTTGCAAAACAATACTTATTTGGAAGATAATTAGTTTCCATTCATATACAATGAATATTCTTTTCTTTCATGCACTGAAATTGGTTAGCATCTGGAAAAATGTTAGGTCTTGATTCTAACCAGATGCATGTTTGTTCATTTTATGATATTTAGACTTGAAATTGACTACTTTTTTCTTTAAATAGTACTCCTGGTTTAGCATTCCCATTGCAAGTTCAATTCATGCTTCTTAAGTTCTATTTTGTCTTATGACCTGAAATATTTTTAGTTGACATTTTGATACTTCCCTTCTGGTGTTAAATTTATATTGATGTAATTGACTGGAACTAGCTAAGTTTGGGGAGCTTTGCGAGTGTGAAATCTCGTTTTTGGTTAGCCACTAACATGTAGATGGGTGAGCCTTTTTTATCCTCTAGGCTTCAACTGGTAAGGGAAATTACAGTTTGTGCTGGATAGCTTTTCCATTTTTTTTTTGTGTGTTAATATCTGTCCTTTTGCTGCATAACAAAATGGTTAGACCAGTTACTCCCTACTTTTTTGGATGTACTTTTTACTTCATACATATTCATATATGTGTTTATATGTTGTAGATGGTCAATGAGCAAACATTGTTTTCTGTGGGTTCTTTCTCTACTATTTCAACTGGTCACCCTGCTTTAGAGCTATGTGATTGAAGAGAACTCTGCTAATATTTTTACTGAAACTGATTGTAGGTTCTTTCTGTGGTTGGGCTTCTCCAAGATGAAGTTGACCCTATGGTGTCTGTGATGAAAGTTGAGAAGGCTCCATTGGAATCATATGCTGATATAGGTGGATTAGATGCCCAGATACAGGAAATAAAGGAAGCAGTGGAACTCCCCTTGACACATCCAGAGTTGTACGAAGATATTGGTATTAAGCCCCCTAAAGGAGTTATACTTTATGGGGAACCTGGCACTGGGAAAACTTTGCTTGCGAAGGTTTGTATGCTTATGTCCCGAATTAACTACAAAACTTGTCTCTGATCTTCCAACCTTAAGGTTTCAAATGCTAAATTTTTATTTATTTATTTTTTGAAGTTTTATTAGTAGTTTTTGTCAGTTGTTGATGTAGAATCTTCCTTAAAACTTGTCTAATTTATTTGTGAACTTCCTGGATAAGTTAAATATGCAGTGATAATTATTGGACTGGGTCTGAGATAGCCAATTGGGATAGCCTTGTTGTGAGACAGAATTCACATACTAGAGATGCATCCTCTCATATAATAAAGGAAAAAAGAAAGAAATGATTTGTCATGAATATTGTCATGGCTGAGCTTCAGTTGCTACGGTTATTATGGATAGTTTATGGCCATGCATTTTTTGGTACTATAATGTCGTCATTCTCAATTTTTGGAACTCTTGCTTGTCTGTGTGGAGTTTGAGTATCTTCATTAGATCTGTTGGAATGTTATCCATTGAATAATCTCTATGGTGCAAAAAAACTGGACTGGGGTATATGCTTGTTTGAATTTTTATGACCTGGATTTTAATATCATTATATATCAGTAGCTGTAGCTGGGTTGATCATATTATATTATTCCTTTTCTAATTTTTTCAATAATTGGCTGGCCTTGGTTGCTTTTATCATATTAGTAAGATATTCCTTTCTCCTCCCTAAGGTTGGTTTTAGTAGGTGCGTCTCTGTTTTGATGCATTTCCCCTTTCAGGCTGTAGCAAATTCTACTTCAGCAACTTTCTTACGTGTCGTTGGAAGTGAGTTGATTCAGAAGTATCTTGGTGATGGTCCAAAATTAGTCAGGGAACTCTTCAGGGTTGCTGATGATCTATCACCATCTATTGTCTTCATTGATGAAATTGATGCAGTTGGAACAAAAAGGTGAGCATCTGCAAATATTGACTTGAAACCAGAATATAGTTGGCATGGATGTAGTATAGTTAATGCTTTCTACTGTAGGTATGATGCACACTCAGGTGGTGAGCGTGAGATTCAGCGGACCATGTTGGAACTACTGAACCAGTTAGATGGTTTTGATTCAAGAGGAGATGTCAAGGTTATTCTTGCAACTAATAAAATTGAATCTCTTGATCCTGCTCTTCTTCGACCTGGTAGAATAGACAGGAAAATTGAATTTCCTCTTCCAGATATAAAGACAAGGAGACGTATTTTCCAGGTATGTACTTGGTGCTCCTATTTACACAATTTGATAGTGATGGAAATGCTTATAGACCTTGAACTCTAATGTACAGATACACACATCAAGAATGACATTGGCTGATGATGTCAATTTGGAAGAATTTGTAATGACTAAAGATGAGTTCTCTGGAGCTGATATTAAGGCAATATGTACTGAAGCTGGATTGCTTGCTTTAAGAGAGCGGAGAATGAAGGTACAGTAGTTTTATGTGTGCATTTGTGGTGGTGATTATCAGTAGAGCTTAGTGTAATGTAATTTTTTAGAAGCATGTACATTTCTGGCCTAGTGAAATTTTACCATTGGGTGCTGTCTATCTCTGTGCATGTTTCCAATGAGTGCAAATTGTCTTAAATATGTGGTAAAATACTATTACTAGAGTACATATGTTTTTAACTAGATTCAGATTTTTGGTTCTCATGTAGAAAAAACTCTCAGGTAGATCCTTGTACACGTGGTTTACATTTTCACAATCATTTTTATCTTCGTGTGCATAAAGTCTAGAAGAATGTTAAAAAATTTCTTGAGATCTTGTTAGATATGTTGTTCAATGGCCAAATTTGTAACTGATATTCCTTTTTAATTGGAATTGTCTAAAAGTACTGAATATGTATTTTATGGATGAAAAATCTCTTGATGTTAGTTGTTGAGTGTCTCCTTTATCTGGTATCTAAATAAGCTGTTTTATGTTCAGGTAACTCATTCAGATTTCAAGAAGGCTAAGGATAAAGTTATGTTCAAGAAGAAAGAGGGAGTTCCAGAAGGACTTTACATGTGATATTTTTGTCTATGAACATCCTCAGCTTGTGTACTTGCTTTTTAAAGACGTTATGAACTCCTGATAATTATTTTCATCTTTTTGGTTCTTTCAAATGACTTTATTTTCATGAGATGAAAAATAGTTGTCAAAGGTCTTTTTTTTTTTTTTTGGTATCATCATTATTATTATTTTTACTTCTGCTAATCGTGCTGCTTCTGTGGCTTACTTTATTCAGGAGCTTCCTGGTGAATTTTACTATTGATTTAGAATCTGATAAAAAAATGCTGGTTCTTGGTTTATGCTGACTTACTATTTTACTAATTTTATTGTTTATTTATTATTATTATTTTATTTTTTTATTTTTTTTTTTGGTGTGCTGTCCGAGTTGACTCGAATAATTCACACTTGGATCCGACAACATAATTACTGGGTTGGCAGCACTAAGACTGAGAGTGAGTGTCGAATTCTTAACCTTAAGGTTGGGAGTGTGGGTGTACCACTTGGTCAGCACTCACTTGACTTTATTTTATTATTATTAATAATACAGTATAGCATGGTGACTTGTTGGAATTTTATTTGAGTTTATTGGTTGTAGGTTGGTGTACGTTTGTTTAATTTTCTTTGTGTTCCAGTTTTAAAAGTTGGATGTATAGGAAGGGAATGGGAGATATAATTTGTCATCCTTGTTATTACTACAAGTTATAGGAGTTAAATTTATTTAACCCATTTATTTAGTGTGGGTTAGATGTTATAAACCTCAGTATTAAATAGGTTTGGTAGACAAGAAGGCATTGCTGGGATACAATATTAAAAAAAAAAAAAAAAAAAAAAAAAAAAAAAAAAAAAAAAAAAAAAAAAAAAAAAAAAAAAAAAAAAAAAAAAAAAAAAAAAAAAAAAAAAAAAAAACCCCCCCCCCCCCCCCCCCCCCCCCCCCCCCCCCCCCCCCCCCCCCCCCCCCCCCCCCCCCCCCCCCCCCCCCCCCCCCCCCCCCCCCCCCCCCCCCCCCCCCCCCCCCCCCCCCCCCCCCCCCCCCCCCCCCCCCCCCCCCCCCCCCCCCCCCCCCCCCCCCCCCCCCCCCCCCCCCCCCCCCCCCCCCCCCCCCCCCCCCCCCCCCCCCCCCCCCCCCCCCCCCCCCCCCCCCCCCCCCCCCCCCCCCCCCCCCCCCCCCCCCCCCCCCCCCCCCCCCCCCCCCCCCCCCCCCCCCCCCCCCCCCCCCCCCCCCCCCCCCCCCCCCCCCCCCCCCCCCCCCCCCCCCCCCCCCCCCCCCCCCCCCCCCCCCCCCCCCCCCCCCCCCCCCCCCCCCCCCCCCCCCCCCCCCCCCCCCCCCCCCCCCCCCCCCCCCCCCCCCCCCCCCCCCCCCCCCCCCCCCCCCCCCCCCCCCCCCCCCCCCCCCCCCCCCCCCCCCCCCCCCCCCCCCCCCCCCCCCCCCCCCCCCCCCCCCCCCCCCCCCCCCCCCCCCCCCCCCCCCCCCCCCCCCCCCCCCCCCCCCCCCCCCCCCCCCCCCCCCCCCCCCCCCCCCCCCCCCCCCCCCCCCCCCCCCCCCCCCCCCCCCCCCCCCCCCCCCCCCCCCCCCCCTTTTTTTTTTTTTTTTTTTTTTTTTTTTTTTTTTTTTTTTTTTTTTTTTTTTTTTTTTTTTTTTTTTTTTTTTTTTTTTTTTTTTTTTTTTTTTTTTTTTTTTTTTTTTTTTTTTTTTTTTTTTTTTTTTTTTTTTTTTTTTTTTTTTTTTTTTTTTTTTTTTTTTTTTTTTTTTTTTTTTTTTTTTTTTTTTTTTTTTTTTTTTTTTTTTTTTTTTTTTTTTTTTTTTTTTTTTTTTTTTTTTTTTTTTTTTTTTTTTTTTTTTTTTTTTTTTTTTTTTTTTTTTTTTTTTTTTTTTTTTTTTTTTTTTTTTTTTTTTTTTTTTTTTTTTTTTTTTTTTTTTTTTTTTTTTTTTTTTTTTTTTTTTTTTTTTTTTTTTTTTTTTTTTTTTTTTTTTTTTTTTTTTTTTTTTTTTTTTTTTTTTTTTTTTTTTTTTTTTTTTTTTTTTTTTTTTTTTTTTTTTTTTTTTTTTTTTTTTTTTTTTTTTTTTTTTTTTTTTTTTTTTTTTTTTTTTTTTTTTTTTTTTTTTTTTTTTTTTTTTTTTTTTTTTTTTTTTTTTTTTTTTTTTTTTTTTTTTTTTTTTTTTTTTTTTTTTTTTTTTTTTTTTTTTTTTTTTTTTTTTTTTTTTTTTTTTTTTTTTTTTTTTTTTTTTTTTTTTTTTTTTTTTTTTTTTTTTTTTTTTTTTTTTTTTTTTTTTTTTTTTTTTTTTTTTTTTTTTTTTTTTTTTTTTTTTTTTTTTTTTTTTTTTTTTTTTTTTTTTTTTTTTTTTTTTTTTTTTTTTTTTTTTTTTTTTTTTTTTTTTTTTTTTTTTTTTTTTTTTTTTTTTTTTTTTTTTTTTTTTTTTTTTTTTTTTTTTTTTTTTTTTTTTTTTTTTTTTTTTTTTTTTTTTTTTTTTTTTTTTTTTTTTTTTTTTTTTTTTTTTTTTTTTTTTTTTTTTTTTTTTTTTTTTTTTTTTTTTTTTTTTTTTTTTTTTTTTTTTTTTTTTTTTTTTTTTTTTTTTTTTTTTTTTTTTTTTTTTTTTTTTTTTTTTTTTTTTTTTTTTTTTTTTTTTTTTTTTTTTTTTTTTTTTTTTTTTTTTTTTTTTTTTTTTTTTTTTTTTTTTTTTTTTTTTTTTTTTTTTTTTTTTTTTTTTTTTTTTTTTTTTTTTTTTTTTTTTTTTTTTTTTTTTTTTTTTTTTTTTTTTTTTTTTTTTTTTTTTTTTTTTTTTTTTTTTTTTTTTTTTTTTTTTTTTTTTTTTTTTTTTTTTTTTTTTTTTTTTTTTTTTTTTTTTTTTTTTTTTTTTTTTTTTTTTTTTTTTTTTTTTTTTTTTTTTTTTTTTTTTTTTTTTTTTTTTTTTTTTTTTTTTTTTTTTTTTTTTTTTTTTTTTTTTTTTTTTTTTTTTTTTTTTTTTTTTTTTTTTTTTTTTTTTTTTTTTTTTTTTTTTTTTTTTTTTTTTTTTTTTTTTTTTTTTTTTTTTTTTTTTTTTTTTTTTTAATTTTGATCAATGGACAACTTACTCCATCTTTCAAACTTTCAAGAGGATTGAGACAAGGCGATCCACTTTCCCCTTATTTATTTATACTCTGTGCTCAAGGGTTTTCTTGTTTAATTGATAAGGCTGTCCGATTGGTGTGGTCTATATATGGGTAGGGATGCCCCAGTTGTTTCTCACTATTTTTTTGCTGACAATAGCTTATTGTTCATGGAAGATAATAACCAAAGTACTTCCACTTTGTTGGAAATTCTTGAAAAATATTCGGCAGCTTCAGGACAACAAATAAACTTTCATAAATCAGAAGTTTATTTCTCGAAATTTATGGAGGATCACAGGAAGACGGAAATCTTGTCCCTGCTAAACATGAAAGGGTGCAATGGTTCTGGGAATTATCTTGGTATGCCATGTGTGGTCGGCTGTTCCAAAAAACAAGTTTTTCTTTCATCTCAAATAGAATTTGGAAGAAAACGCATGGTTGGAAGGAGAAATGTCTATCTAAAGGAGGCAAGGAGATTTTGATTAAAGCATTGTTGCAATCTATTCCTACATATCTAATGTCATTATACTTGTATTCCTAAAGCTAACATAAAGGAAATACGAAGTTAGTCCGGGAATTCTGGTGGAGATCGGGGGGTTCGGATGGAATGCATTTGTTGTCGTGGGATACGATATGCAAGAAGATGTGTGATGGGGGTTGGGATTTAAAGATCTTGAACTGTTTAATCAGGCCTTTCTTGTGAAACAAGGATGGAGAATCATTACGCACCCGGATTCACTGGCGGCTAGAGTTTTGAACGCGAAGTACTTTTGGAATGGGACTTTTCTATCGGGACAAATGTGTAAGTCCCCTTCTTTTCTGTGGCATTCCCTTCTTATGAGTAGGCAATTATTGTATCTTGGTTTGAGATGGAGAATTGGCGATGGGAAATTTGTGAGGGCCTTGATTGATCCATGGATCGGTAAACCCAACTCTTTTAAACCTCTCACGTTTCCTTGTTTTATGAATGATCAATTGATGGTTGAACATTTGATCTCTAATGGAGTCCGGAATAGGAATCCGGTAGAAACCATTTTTGATAAAATAGATGTTGAGCTTATCCTAACCACCCCGATTTGTCCGTCAGGGGGTAATGACAAACTCATCCGGCATTATACTCCTTTTGGGGTTTTCTCTGTTGCATCTACGTATAAGGTGGCCTATCGGTGGAAATATTTGGGGCTTGAACCAGCTTCTTCTTCGAAGAATAATACATCATGGAATCTTGTTTGGGATATTATTGTACCCCCGAAGGTGAAGCACTTCTTATGGAGGCTATGCCATCGATCGCTTCCATGTCGACAACTTTTACACCAAAGGCGAGTTGTGAATTCCTCGGATTGTCCAAGATGCAATGCTCTTGTGGAAAATGAACATCATGTCATGTTCACCTGCACTTATGCAAGACAGGTTTGGCAAGCTTCAAGAATTGCACCTCAAATATCATTTATAAAGGCGAGTACATGGCTTGACTATCTTCACCTTATCTATGAGTTTGAGATAGTGGAAGTGGGTATTTCAGCCCGTATTGCTATACTTCTCTGGGAGTTATGGAATTCTAGAAATTCTTTCCTTTTTCAAAGGAAGGATGTACCGGCTCAAGTTATTGTTCAACGTTATTTTGCCCTACTATCGGATTACCCGAAATGTGCAGATGAGGATACGGTTAAGTGGAGTAAGGAGGTGGTGGTGTCAAAAACTTGATCTCCACCCATGGAAGGGTTTTTTAAGTTGAATGTGGATTCGACTTTTAAGAATGGTCATGACAGTTTTGGTTTTGTATTACGGAACGAGACAGGTACCGTCCTTTTAGCCGGAGCAGGAAAACTTCCACCATCATCTTCAGTGGCACATGCAGAGTTGATGAGCATGTGCAAGAGTTTCGACATTGTTTCGCAACGGTTTTCTCATAATTTAATAGTTGAGTCGGACTGCCTAGTTGTAGTTAATAGCTTAAATAGTTCTTGTCCCGACTTGTTTATGTTAGGAGCTATTGTTGAGGGTTTTAAGTTTCGTTTGTCTCCTTTTGTTTTTGATGTTTCTGTTATTTTTTGTCCAAGGGGGGCCAACATGGCAACTCATTTATTGGCCGACATGGGTCTTTCCTTAAGTTCTAAGGTTGTGTGGGTGGATATTGTGCCCTCTAGAGTTATGGATGTACTACATGTCGAATGAGTTTCTTCTTAATTGAATGTTGATTTTCCCTTAAAAAATAAAATAAAATAAAATAAATAATTCTAATATATTTTGTATAATAATAATTTCAATTGAAAATTGTTTCTCTACAAACTTATATATAAGGTGCTAGATCTCCTAAAAAAACCTTTATGTTATACACAAATAAAAATAAGATGCGTGTGAGATTAATTAATTTTAAAAATTAACTTCCTTATTTATTTTGTTTATGGAAATAAAAGAAAGATAGCATATATTACATATGCATCTTAAGCAGAACTAGGTGTTGTCACCTTTGAGGGTACACCATGAATCCACTTATAATTACATATGAATTTGAAAGCTAGCTTAGGTATAGTATGTGCACCCGTATTGGCATGGCGAGATTCATGCATTTTGTCCTTGATTCTCTTGTTTAAAAGTTGAGTTTGTATCCTTCCAAAGTCATGGAGGTCTAACAAATTCTTCAAAGATTATGAAGGAAGCAAAATCAGATTCAATCCTAATATCTACATTTACTTTTGAGTATTGGAATGCCAGTTGTATACCAATTTGAAGTGCTTTGAATTCACCGCAAAGGATAGAAAGTGAGACCATATTGTTCGTCAAAGGCCAGAGAAGGAAAATGTGCTTTAAGTTAGGATTTCAAATCCTTCAAATTAAATGTGTCATAGAGGACAATTATTTTAGAGTAACTTTTTTTAATAATATTAGTAACATTTATATTTAAAAAAATAATTAAAATTAAATAAATTATTAGTCTAACTACAATAGTTCCTTTAAGCAGTGGACTCCATCACGGTTGGGCGAATTCAAGCTTAATTTTGATGTTTCTTATTTTGATTGCTCTACTACTTCGTTGTTATTATACGTAATCACTTTGGGGTTATTTGTGGGGCTTGGATCAACCACTTCTTTTCCGGTAATTAATTTGTGCAGAGATGGAAGCGGTCATCCAAGCCTTCATGGTTGCGGAGGAGCTCAAACTCCCCAAAGTTTGTTTTGAAGGGAGTCTCTCTGCAAGTCATTCTTACTCTCCGGGGGCTTGATTAGTTTAGTGATTGGCATGCCGGTCAGAATATTAAGAAGGGGAGGATGTTTTTGCATAGACATTGTTTTTTGTCTGTTAACCATGTAAACCGTAAGTGCAACTTTTGTGCCTACAATGTTGCTGCTTGGGCTAGATCTTTAGATGTTAATGGTAAATTTGATATTACTACTATTCCCCCCTGGGGTGGAACTGATGTAACAATTGTTGATGATGATCCTAGTAATACATGATTCATTAATCAAAAAAAAAAAAACTACAATAATTCCTTTCAAAAAAAAAACTACAATAGTTAAAAAATAAAATAATATTAGAATGCAAGCATTATTAAAAAAAAAAATCATTGCAAAAAAGATGTGTATTAAATTTTTTTTTTTTTTTTTCCTTAAAGGGGATGTTGTATTGATATTATAAGCAAAAGCTATACAAAGCTACCTCAGTAGCAAACAAAAGAGCGGGTTGAAAAACACCCACATCTACCTAACAGTATGTACCAATTCAAGTGTTTTTCTAAGGACATTCCTAGATATCCACATAGAATCGGTAATGATTTCGCGATACACAAAAAGATTCCGCCAGTGCCAAATTTCTAAAATCCCTTGTCTAAAAATATACTTCCAGTGACCATCTTCAAGGTCCCCAAACTCGGCCTTGCAAATATTCATAGCCACCCATTCCTTCGTGGTAGTTAGCTACCGGATTTCGGTATTGTTCCTGGCGGGGGATAAGCAAATTCCACATATCAGCGAACAGGGGGTAGTCCCGCATCGCATGCAAAGAGGAGTCAATACTCGCACCACAAAGCTCACGGCTAGGATCCTCACGGATTCTCCCGCCCCAAAGCAAGGAATTCGTTTTGAGTCGATCATGGGCCAATTGCCAAAGCGGCAAGGAACCTCGGATTGGTCCCTTAAACTCCCATATTTCCCTCCAACTAAACAGACCGGGTTCTTGAAAAGGTGGGCCGAGCAAGGTATAGGCAGACTTGGTCGTGAAAGCGCCCTTTGAGGACGGTAACCACCATAGCTCCCGATTAGGACTCCCCATGCCGGCATCCCGAAGGCCCCTGCGCAACAGTGTAAAACCCAACCCAGAAGCCCCCGCCAAACCATAGATTTAGGGTGCAAGCCCCCCGAACCGAGTGCATCCGGTCGCCCATACTTCGATGCCAAGACTTCAGCCCACAAACTATCCGAAGATTTAAGATATCTCCACGCTAGTTTAGCAAGCAAGACTTGGTTCATTAAAGGTAGTGATCTAATCCCCAATCCTCCACTCGCTTTTGGTTGACGGACCATATTCCATGCTATTGAGTGGGTGACTTCCTAGAGCCAATGTCCCCCCACAAGAATTGCCGGTTCACACGCTCTAAAGCTTCCATAGTTTTAGATGGGAGCTTACAAGTATACATCACATATGCTGGAATAGCACTCGTGATAGATTGAATAAGCAAACCGGCCCTTGCGCTTGAGAAAGTAAAAATTCTTCCAACCCCGATCGGTTCCGCACCTTGTCAACAATATAGTCGAAATGCGGCGTGCTCTCTACCGTGGATTAAGGGTACTCCTAAGTATCGCCCCAAGTCTTGAGTTGAACCTATCTTGAAGTTATTGGAAATCATTTGCGCCGGGGCTCCGGGCAGGTGTGGGGAATACCATATTTTTGATTTGTGCACATTAACTCGTTGACCGGATTCCCCACAAAACACTTCGAGAACCTTATGCATAACCGCCGCTTGCCGAGAGGAAGCCTCCCCGAACAACAGCAAGTCGTCGGCAAAGAACAAGTGGGATACAGGCAGCCTCCTTCTCCCCAACCGACAAGTCCTCCATTTCTTATCCCCAACGGCTTTTTGAATACGTTGTCCAAGCACTTCCATGCAAAGGACAAATAAGTAAGGTGCAAGAGGGTCCCCTCGGCGTAACCCTCTCCCCGGTTTAAACGCTCCTAGACGAATCCCATTCCAAAGAACTGAAATATTGGTTGAATTTAGGCAGCTCCGGATCACCTTTACCAACATGTCCCCGAATCCGACAACTCTAAGAACATTCTCCAAATAATCCCGGTCAATGCGATCGTAGGCTTTTTCCAAGTCGATCTTAACCACCATGCCCCCTCGCTTACTTTTGCTCTTCCTTAGAGAATGAATAACTTCCCGTGCCGTAACAATACTATCCGCTGCTTGACGTCCCGGTATGAAACTCGTTTGCCAAGCCCCCGTGAGATCCCCAATAACTTTTTTAACACGATTTGCTATGACTTTGTTCACCACCTTGATTATTACATTGCTAAGGCGGATCGGTCGGAACCGTGAGATTGATTCCGGTTTTGCCCGCTTCGGAATAAGGCAGATTAGAGAATCATTCATATCTTCGGCACCACTCCAGTTTGAAAGACTTCCATAACAAAGGCCGACACGATGCACCAACCCGGTCCCAATATTTTTGAAAGAAACAGGCGGGTAGACCATCCGGCCCCGGGGCCTTATGAGCTCCCAAATTGAACACAGCCGCCTTAATTTCCAATTCGGTAACTCTCCCGTTCAGCCACTTGAGCGTGTCGGTGCTGAGTTTCGGGAAGGACCAATCATCCGGCTTCCTGCAAATCGAAGGGTCTTTAGTATAGAGGTCTACATAAAAACATCTAGCCATCTCCCTCAATTTTGTATCATCGTACACCACACTCCCCCATGATCTTTCAACTGGTGGATGGAGTTCCGTTTACCGCGATGCTTAACACGGGCATGGAAGAATTTCGTATTTCTTTCCCCATCGGACAGCCACCGAAGACGAGCTTTTTGCCTCCAGTAGGTCTCTTCTTGTGAGAGGATTTCCTCCAACTCACCAAGGAGACACCGTTCCGGCTCATAAAGGGACCGACGAGGAGTATCCATCAGTGCTCTTTGGACTCCCGCTATACGAGCCTTACATCTCTTTTTCCTCCAAAAGATATTCCCAAAGCACTCCCGATTCCACCGCCCAATATGGTGTTTAAACCGTAGCATTGTTTCCCGGAGGTTACTCGGTTCCCTTCTCCAGAACTCTTCAACTTTGTCACTAAACTCCGGATGGTGGAACCAAGCTTCCGGAAAACGAAAGCCCGGGAACCTCGGTTGGGGCTCGGTGTGGTGTTCCCCTAATAGCAAAGGATGATGGTCCGATGCGGCACGCACCATATGCTGGATGAAGGCCTTCTCGAACCGATTACTCCAGCTAAGGTTGCACCGGGCCCTGTCAATCCGTTCTCGAATGTGCGCTCCCCCCTTCCCGCCGTTAGTCCATGTAAATTTAGGTCCCTCAAACCCCAAGTCAATAAGTTGACACACATCAATTGTATCCCTCAAAACAGAGGCCGGCCTCCCGTTAATAGGTCTCCCCCCACTTTTGTCACAACATTCCAATGGTTGATTCACATCTCCTATCAAAACCCATGGAATATTGACTAGTAATCCCAACTGTCGTATGTATTGCCACAGCTCCGCACGGAGATGTGTCTTAGGAGACGCATAAACCACGGTTAGGAGCCAAGTGCGAGCCGAGGATTCCCGAACCAACATAGAAATAACCCGGTCGCCCATTGAAATTACCTCCACCGTGACTTTATTGTTGTCCCAAAGAAGCCAAATTCCTCCGGAAAAACCCAAGGCCTCCACCACTACCATATCGGAGAAACCACAACTTTCAAAAAATCCAACACCCGATTGCTATGTACCCTTGTTTCCAACAGAGCTAAAATAGCCGGAGTATGTGTTTTAAGCATCTCTTTTAGATACAACTTAGTACTCTTTGAACCCATCCCCCTACAATTCCAAACAATTGTACTAATCATTGAGGGTTGGGAAGATTAGAGGTAGAGGTTGTGTTTACCTCCATCATAGTCGCCCGAACCGGCCGAGGGCCTTCTGCTCCATTCACTTGAACATCCTGCCGCTTGTCTCCCTTAACCTTGCATGTCACTTGGGAATCAATATCCATGTTCATACCCTTCTCTTTGACGATATCCGATTGTGGGCGTGCTCCCGTCGCACCGGAATGATGCCGAGAGGCCGGCACAACGGAACTCATTCCGGGTCGTTGAGTCGGGCTATTAGTATCCTTGTTGCCTGTGTTAATCCCTTTGGGCTGCGGGTGATCCACAAATTTTGATGGCCCTGTCCGAAAATTACCAGGGGCAGTTGGTATGGAAGTGACCCGACTTGTAGAAGGCATAATTTCCTTATTTTTCCGGGCTTTACCTCCATTCTTCTGGGCGGAACTCTTAGGCCCGGTTCTAGTACTCATTCCACGCTCTAACTTAATATGGGCTTTTTCATGTGCCCCCCCACTTATCTCGGTTGAGCCCGTATGCTTGGATTTTCCAAATCACTTGTCTCCTCCTCCCGAACATCGGATAAAACGGTAAAGTTTGACTTACTTTTTCCTTTACTGTTAGTCGTACAACCACTTCCCCACGGACGCCCCGCATTTGCCGACATACTCTGTCCACCTCGGTTCCCGTTATTGGATCCGAAAACAAAGGATGGAGACCCGTCCGTTGTCGGAGCCCCGTGTTGCACGGCCCGGGAAGCTTTTCCTGCCTGCAGTTCCTTCTCAATCTGCGCATTCAAACGCCGATTAGCTTCGGATGGTTGGCTTCGTCGGCTCATTCGAGCCGAGCTTGTTGGGCGGCGGGAACATCCGCCGAAGCATCCATGGCCCAAAGGGTTTAGCTGTCGTGCTAGTTGTCCGAGTTGGGTTTTCCGGTACCCGGCACCTTTCTTGCGGTTGTCCCCCCCCGATTGGTCATACAGCTTTCCATCTTGTGGCCATGGCACCCACAATTAAAGCATATAAAGAGGCGGTCCCTCATACTCCCACGTGTTTCTTCCCCCGGACAAGTACATTAGGGACTAGCGACCACTTAGGTTTAGCTCAACACACACCCTGCGTATCCGCCCTTCACTAAATCAACAGAGTTCGTATCAACTCGCACCGCTCTCCCAATCGGACTCGCTATATCTATTAGTTGGTCATCATCAAACAATTCCAACGGCAATGTGGGGAAACGGTCCCACACGCAGATGTTGTATGTATGCCCCTGCCGGGCTTGAAATTCGACTTCCATTTTGATATGGTTAGGTAATGCCCCGAATGGTCCGGGTCCCCATTCAAAACCTTCATGTAGTCCGTCCGGGAAAAAAAACGGGCAACAATATAACCTTTATCAATATCAATTAATTCGCAGCCATGTTCAAGTTGCCGGAGCTTCTTGATGCGTGGTTCAAGCATGCGGAAACTAAAGGATTTCCCGAGAACCTTCAATACTAAGGCCCGTCTCCATTTCTGCCAAGATTTCTTGTATTTCTCCCAAGACAAATCTACCACAGGGCGGAGCTCCCCTTCTTCTACTACATCCCGGTCTTGCGGGATATCCGTTAGCCCTAAGTCATCAAGCGGATCATCTTCTCCTTCTCCAGTATAGAAGGGCATAGAATGAGTTTTCCCCTTTAACGCATCCGCAAAGGAACCATTGTTCCATGTTGTAGCCCCTGGTTTCCCGTCGTCCATGCCGCCCATCATATCGACGGATGATGGATCCTCCTCATCGCGCTTGTGCTTCTTCACGCTGCGTCTCGGTTGGTCCGTTTCCTCCGGTGAGAGGTTTTTTTCTAGAGAGATACCCGCGTCCATTTTCTCTTCCTTGAATTGATGTGTATTAAATTTCAATGTTAATTGTTCTAATTAGTGTTAAAAAATAAATTCAAATGCAAAAGGATACTGTGTATTAAATTCAAGAGTCAATAGAAGAATTAAACTCAGAGGCAGCAAAATAATATTAAATTAATTGTATTAGGGAGTCATAAATTAGTTTTAGTTAATTATGGAATGATCGATCATGAGCTATTTAATTATATATCATATAACTTTGAACTTTTCTTATTAAATTCTGGATGAATCCATCGCTTTTACTCCAAAATAAGGTGATTTTTAAAAAATTTCTCGAAATTAAGATTAAATTTTTTTTCACTTAATTCCTAAAATAATGTTATCTATTTTATCAAAATAGCTTCATCTTTTTCTAATAAAATATTTAGGGTCTATTTTAGTAAAATAGACCTTCATTTTTTTTTCCAAAAAATCTGAATATTTTATTAAAAAAAATTAGATCTCAATATTTTATTAAAAGAAATAAAATTAATTTTATCAAAAAGTAAAACTCAATATTTTTATTTTATTAGAAAAAAAATGAGAGGTTAATTTGAAAGTAAATCTACATTATTTTAAAAATTACTAAAAACAAAGCAGTGGCAGGAAAATAAATAAATAACTAAAAACTTCCCTGATTGGCTTTGGCTTTGGCTTTGGGGGAGAAGACAAAACAAGAGAAGACAAAGATAGGTTTTTTTTTTTTTAATTTATCTATACTCATTTTAACTCTAACTAAATCGAATTCAAGTAATATTTGGAGAAGTTCTCTCTATACTTATTTGAAACCTTGCCTATGGAGAAAAATAAGTTTCTTCTACTCAGGCCAAAAGGTGATGGTTGTGAAGACGGAGATAGTTATGAGTGTCTATTTCGCTTGACACAAAAATAAAACCTGCTTTGAGTTTGATTCCAAAATAACCCAATCTGATCATCTTCTTTAAGATTTCTCCTGTTAACAAAATCTCTTCTCCAGTTTCCCGCCAAAACGTAACTCTTGGTTTCCCATTGTTTCAACTTCAAATTGTAGAATTTATTACCAGTATCATCATCGTCTGCGTCAAAAATATCTATTCCGACGCCAGCTTTGGACTTACATTGTTCTTCAGCTTGGGGATTATTTAGTTTTAAGATAGGCAGAATATTAAGCAGGACTGTGTTCTTTGGCAGCAACAACCGACAGGATTGATCAACGTCGCTTGTTGTTAGACTTTTTTCCACTAACAGCTCTCCAATATTGTCCTTATACGACCACGTTTTTTCTTCTTCACTCGGAGGACCCTTTGGTAATCTACGGGTGTAACTCCGTTTCTTCTTCTCCACTACAGTTTCGCCATTATCGACCTTTTCGTCGTCGGCCGTCGACTCTTCTTCATATGATGATGATATCCATTTTCCAAACAGTCGGCACCAAATTTGTTTGGATTTAGAGCCTGAAGAAGCCAATGATTCCATGCGATCACCCAAAAGTAAATTCAAAACAGTTAGGAGCCACGGAGTTGAATTGAAGAAGAAGAAGAATAGAAGGAAAATATTAGTTATTTCAGAGTTTTTCGCTTTTAAATATATGCCTCAACTTCGTAATTATGATTATATAAATATACTAGAATTAGAATTACATAGTGATAGTATTTTGTTTATTTAATTATTATTTTTACGTATAAATATTTATATTCATTATCATTATATACACCTATTTTATAATATATATATATATATATATATAATTATAAATGCGTCTATAATTGCTAAAGTAATATAATTTTATTTATCAAGATTTACTGTAAATAAAATTTTTATTTTTCACTTATCTACTCATCAATTTTAAATTATTCCACTTAAAAAATAATAAATATTTTTTATTTAAAAACTGAAAGTTTATCTAACTCTATATATATATATCTGATAACTTTAAATTATTATTTTTAAAAAAATTATAATTATGGCATGTCTCAAATCACAAATTTATCTGTGTCTTATGGTTAAAAGCTTTTTTTTTTTTAATTATTTTTATTTTATATTTATCAATCCTTATAAAATTTTAATTCCTTAATTTTTTTTTTTCTTTTTTTTTTTTTTTTTTTTTTAAAAAGATTCTCAACCTTCTTCTTTTTTAAACAAAACAGTGTCCCCTACAGCAGGAGGTTCTTCCTAAATTCTTAATTTCTTATTTCCTCATTTTAAATATATGTGTGTATTTTATAGATTAAGCTATCAAGTTTATAATATTTATACTTATATCCAAATCTATGTAATATAAAATTCTCCCAAAATATGGGGTTTTTCTCCGAAGAAGTAGAGGATATATATGAATAATTTGTAAGTTTAGTCTCAAACAAATTTACTTTTGGCAACCTCATTCCCAAATATTTTTTTTAACTTTTAAAGTCTCAAATTTTTTATTATAAGAATAATATCTCTTGGTGAGAATCGTCAAAAAACTTAAAAAGGTTAACTTTATATTGTTTAACTAATTTAAAAAAGGGTAAAAATGTCATTACACTTAAGAAAGAAAAAAAAAAAAAAAACTAATATTTTCAACGCCGATTTCCAAGCATGATTATTAGTTTTCTCATGTTCTTCTCCTTCCTCCCTCTCTGCGATTTGGAAGAGATATATAATCGTTAATGGTGATTTATGTGTATATATATATATTATTATACTGGACTTTTTGACTCCGTAGAAATAATCTAATATGATTCCCAATTGCTCTCCCAAAAATAAAATAAAATTATTTTTATTCCATAACAAAATTTGTCAATCACTGTTCATTGTCTCTCTTGCACACCATTTGTTTGATAAAATTACCAACCTAAAATCACCGCCAGTAATTTTTTTGGGGGGCCCGCGCGCTGGTGCGGGGGGGTATCAATTGATAATGATACGGTTGATTGAAACCCTAATCAAATTAAATTGACCAAAGAAATCAAAATTAGGTGTTGTGTCGGGGGTGTGGCCGGGGGGGGGGGGGGGGGGGGATTGCGGATGACGATAACTCAAAAAAAAAAAAAAAAGAGAACGTGACAATTTTGATGAAGATTTTCAGCCTCTACTTTCCTCGAGCTTTCGCGTATGGTGACACATGTTTTGTTTCCTCTCTTACGGGAGGAGGAAGAAGATTAAAAGTCGAAAAGATTTAGGTAAAGCTTTGGAAGAACTTAATGAAGAGTCTTCTTCGTAGAGAATTGAACGAGCGTGGTTTTTGTAAGATATTTGAGGCGTCCGAGTCTTTTTTTTAATTAGTTTTTTTTTAATTTCTTATGTAATGACATTTTTACCCCTTTTTAAATTAATTAAACCATATAAACCGTTAACTTTTTAGAGTTTTTAACGGATTCTGTCAAAAGGGACTTTATTTTTCTCTAATAAAAAAGTTTGAAACATTTAAAAGTTAAAAAAAATATTTTGGGACTAAGGTTACCAAAAATAAATTTGTTTAGGATCAAACTCACCAATTATTCGGATATATATTGTGGATCTAAAATAAATGACGATATTGGAATTGTTACACACAAATTAGTTAGACTTGAATAATCACTTACAAGTGATATTTTACAAGTGATTGTTTTTATTATTTTACATTTTTCTTTCAAAAAAAAAAACAAAGAAAATCTAACTAATATAAATATCTTTGTACCGCGTATATTATAAAATAATATTTATAAAAAGAATTTCCTTCATTTTCCTAAATAAAAAATACAAAAACTCAATTTAATTTTCTTTTTTTTTTCTTTTTTTTTTTAAAATGAGGTGGAAAGAAAAATCTTAGCAAGTGAAAACTTAAATAACTAATAGAAATATTATATTTCCGCTTACAAAAAAAAAAAAAAAAAAAAGAAATATTATATTTCCTCATATATGTATATATCTTATAGTATCAATAAAATCTAATTAAAGTAAGGGGTAATATTATAAATAATAATATAAAATTAAATTTTAATATAAAGTTTAGAGATAATTTAATAATAGAAAAAATCTCTATTTTAACCCTATAACTATTTTACTTTCTCAAACTTGGTCTTAAATCTTTTTTTTTTTTTTTTTTTTTTTAAGATTTTGATCTTTTAGCTATTTTTATTTCCTAATGGGATCCTTTTGGGCAATTTGTAGAATTTTTTGACGGTTTTAGTCACAAAAAAAAATACATGTCCAACTATTTGAAGATATCTCATAATCTACCTGTTAAGCATGTATTTTTCATATGACTAAAATGACCATAAAATTTTACAAATTTTATTAGAAGGACAGAGTTAAAGAAAAATAAAAATAGTTAGAGAATGAAGTTCTAAAAACATTAAGATACATATATAACAAAGTTTGAGAATGTAAAATAATTATGAAATTAAAACAATGGATTTTCTTTTAATAATATGATATGTATTTGAGTAAAACATTGTATTTTAGACTTAAATCAAAATTAATTAAACTTGACTTTAATTTTACTACAAATATAAAAACATATGAATTAAGATTTATTAAACACATACCTTTTAAAAATAACAAAAATTTAAAAAATCAGGGGAAAAATAGAAGAAAAAATCTAAATTGATGTTAAAAAATGTTTTTTAATAAATAAAGAAAGATATAAACAAAACTCTTAATTTACAGTTTTAAAAAAAAAAATTGAAAAACTGCATTCTTAATATGAGCGCCATTATGGAAAAAAGATACCCATCGAAATGTCAAGTTTTAGCCATTTTTTTACCAAATTAAAAAAAAGTGAAGATAGGAAAGAAGTGAACAGATTTTTTTTTTTTTTTTTTTTTGATAATTAGTGAATAGCTATTTATAATAAAAGAAAAAGATATATATATATACATATTTTAATGGCCAAACAAATGCAGAGAGATCCTCCCACCATATGGTGATATGATTATATCCTAATGGCAATAACTCTCTCACTTCATTCACTCCCTTGTTGTTCTTCTTCATCAATTTACCCAATACCCTTTTCTTCTTCTCTTCCAAATCAAATCCCAGCAAATCCAGAATCCTCCATTTTATCTTCAGCTCTTTCTTCTTGTTGTTCTTCCAAGCTCCAAAACTTTATTATCCCACACCAGCATCCCACAACTATACTAAAACATCCCATTTTGCTCTTCACTGATTTTGATAGACCTTATGTGGACACTCAATTTGTTCTTGTCACTATCAGTGTTTTAGTTGCTATTTCTCTCTCTCTTTTTCTTGGCCTCAAGGTAAACTAAATTCTTCACATTTTTATGGGCTGCTTCTAATTTCTTGCAAGAAATTGAAATTTTTAGGTCTTTATTGTTTTTTCCACTCATGATTAGGGTTTTTGGTTTTGGTTTTGATTTTTTCAATGTTCTGTTTCTAATTGTAGGGAGACCCTGTTCCTTGTGACAGATGTGCAGGAAATGGTAATTCTGACCATCATTACTGTATATTTCTTGCTTCTTTACATTATGCATATCTGTTCTCGTGTTCTATTAAACAAAAACAAAAAAAAAAGATAATTGAAGGAATAATCAATGTCATCACAATATTTAAATAATTTAGGGACCAATTCAACTAATTAATTAGTAATTCAGGGACCAAAATACCAATTTTCCTTTAAACATGCCATCATATGTTGGATTTGAGTTTGGAGATCTATTGGAAACTGATGAAACAAGTTTTAAAAGCCCTTAAAAGTAGGTAATTGGAGCTTCTTGAGAAAAAATTGAAGAAATTTAATGTGCATTTGAATTTTGATGACAAAATGAAGCCTTAGTGCAGTAGGGAAGGAATATAAATAGGATATGAGGGAAATTCATCATTTATGTAGCTTAATTCAGTAGCACCCTCTTGGGGCTGGGGAGGAAACAGGGGGCAGTGGCAGGGACAAAAAATCATTCTTTTACACAATATTTCAAGTATTCATTACTAAAATTGACAATATATTTTATGAAATGAGATATTTTCTTTGGTTGTTGAGAATGAATAATCCTGCAAATGATTCATCGTTTAGCATTGATTACTGCTTTAATATTAATAAGCTTCTTGTGAAAGTTCATCATATTTAAGTATGCCACTATGAAACACTCTTTCTTTAAAAATACTGATAAACCATTGTCTGTTTCTTTGAACCTCGTTTGCTATTGACTTTAGTGTTTAGAATTCTTGTAATGATTAAGCATGTAAGAAATTCCAATTCTCATTTCTTGAATTTTCTCCTGTACCCCAAAATTTTCTAACTCGATCTCAACAGCACATGCAGAAGAGATTTTTTGCTAAAATAATAAATTTAATACCTCTCTATCAGTTTAAGCTTTAAGAGTACTCGATTTAAGAAAATCGAGGTTATGTGGTTTTTTGTAGATGCAAGTTAATTGAGTCCTGTGCTATCCGTACAAACAAGGAGTCCATTGAAATCTTTTAAAAGGTCTATATAATGCAGGAGATGCTTTTCCTCTGAAAGTTTTGAATGTAATGGTCTTAACATATCCTTGTTCTTATTCATAATCCAAATGAAAACCCAAATTTTAATAATTATTCTTGCTATTCTTCTCTGCATTATATATATATATATATATATAGAAACATAAACTAATGAGATTTATCTGTTGTCAAAATTGAAACATACCGTGTTTTCCTAATGAACTGCTTTCTATTAATGGAAAGGTGGAACTAAATGTGTCTTCTGCAATAGTGGGAAAATGAAAACGGAAACAGGCTTGGTGGACTGCAAGGTGTGCAAGGGTGCAGGTCTAATCTAATCTCATTTGTGATGAGTTTGGAAATTCCTTTGATGTTTTTATGTGCTTGCCTTTTCTTCTGTTGTAATATTGTGTGTGACAGGTATGATACTATGCAAGAAGTGTGGAGGTTCTGGATATTCAAGACGCCTATGATTTGATTGATTGATTGATTGAATAACTGGAATCCCCAGACTAAGAATTTAACTCATTCACTAATTCAAATATCTTCCTTCATCTTTAGTTTATATCTTTGTTCATCATTTTCTATCTTCATTTTTCGTTGATGTACCTATTTTTAGTAATCATCCTGTATCTTTATGGATTAATTGGGAGTGATTTATGACGCATAAAAGCGTTATAAAGTTACTTCTAACATAAGTCGATTTAAGGGTTACCACCTTTTCTCTTCCTTTTATCTCTGTTTCTTTAGACAGTCCTTGTCAATAATACTCACCTAATGAATATATCTGGCTATTTATTTATTTATTTATTTACTTCAGGGTGCTTGGCTTGGTTTGCATGACCATTTTTGTTTATCTAGAAATGCTTCAGTTAAGCGTTTCTTTATGATATTTTTTTTTTTTTTTTTTAAAAAAACTTTGTTTACAGCTCTTTTTCTTCTGATTGTCATTCTTCCTATCTTTATTAAAATTAATATATTTATACATTATTAAATAAATATTTATAATATTTTTTAAAATAAAAAATTATAGTAGTATAAAAAAGTTATAAATATACTTTTTTTATTGATTGAAATAAATTTTTAATGAAATTTATTTTAATTTTGTAAAGTTAACTAAATTTATATGTAAATATATGTTCAACTTATATATATTTACTATATAATTCTTATAATTTATTTTTACAAAATTCAATACTTACCCCTTAGTGTTATATATTGTTTTGGGAGGGGACAGGAGTTAAAGGAAAAATATGATCCCCGCATTTAACTTTGAATGAATGAGCATCACCATCTGAAATCCCGATGAAATGAGGGATTTTCCGATGAAACTGGATTGAAATGCGGATTTCCGTCTACATCCATTTTAATTTTGTGTAGCCTTCCTCCCTACACAAAAGAAAAAGAAAAAAAAAAAAAAAAAAAAAAAAAAACCCTCCTTCCTCGTATTGATCATCTCATCGAGGATCTCTTGTGATTGATTTGACTGACTATCAATCCCAATGGATCCTCAAGCTCAAACTGATGAAGCCAAGAAGAAATCAAACTATATTGTTCTGATTCTTGACTGCGGTTCACAATACACTCAACTCTTAATAAGAAAAATACGTAGCCTCTCTGTTATGTGCCAATGCGTCTCCCTCGATATCAACCATACTAATGATTCCAATCTCAAATGTAAAATAATTGATTTCAACCCAACTCTCATCATTCTCTCTGGCGGTCCTCACAGCCTCCACGAACCAAAACCACCTTCCTTTCCAGATTGGTTTCTCGACTACATCGAGTCACGTGGCATTCATTTATTGGGCATTTGTTACGGTATGAACCTCATTCTGCACAAGCTGGGTGGGGAAGTAGTAGTAAGTAGAAGAATAAGAAGAAGAAGCGGAGGAGCTGGAGGAAATGTGTATTGTTACGAGAGTACGGAGATTGAGGTGGTGGAGGAGGCTTGTGGAGGATTGTTTGGGAATAAATCGAATGGGTATAAGCAGGTTGTATGGATGGGTCATGGGGATGAGATTCTTAAGTTGCCCCAAGGATTTGTGGTGGCAGCTAGGAGTACTGAAAATGGATCTGTGGCTGCCGTGGTTAATAAAGACAGGAGGTTTTATGGGTTGCAGTATCATCCTCATGAGGTAATTAATTAATTAATTTGTCTTAAATAAAATTTATGTATGTATGCATAATAATAACATTACACTGAAAGTGAGTGAGTGAGTGCGTGCAGGATGTGACGCTAAAACATATACTATTTAATGTTTGTGGAATTACTCCTTCTTGGAAGATGCAAATGGTTATGGGAGCAATGATAAAACATGTGAAGAATATTGTTGGGCCTGAAAATCATGTTATATGTTTATTATGTGGGGGTGTGGAATCCAGCCTTGCTGCTACCTTGGTCCATAAAGCAATTGGAGGTGATAGGCTTCATTGTGTGTTTATTGATAATGGTTTATTGAGGTATAAGGAAAGAGAGCGAGTAATGGAAACATTTGAAAGGGATCTTCAATTACCTCTAAATGTTGTTACTTTTGTTGATGCAAAACAACAGTTCCTTAGAAAACTGAAAGGTGTGGTTGATCCTGAAAAGAAGAAGAAAATAATTGAAAAGGAGTTTTTCAATACGTTTCGTGCATTTGCCCGTGATTTGGAGAAGAAACAAAAACCTACTGCTAATTACTTTCTCCTTCAAGGAACCGTATTTCCTGATTTCTTTGCATTTTGTCCACCGCCTGGCACTACCGCTGCCTGCAGTAAATATGATATCTTCGATACCCGATATCATATCTTTCTAAAGCTTAGAAAGGATATCAAGAAACTTGAAGTCGTTGAACCCTTCCCACTTTTGATCAAGGATGAGGTAATTAATTAATTAATTAGAATGAATTCCTTCAACTTAATTAATTTTCCAAACATGTTAATTAATTTCTTCTTCTTTTAAGGTTCGTGAATTGGGAAGGCTTTTAAATGTTCCGGAAGATTTCTTAAAGCGCCAACCCTTCCCTGTCCATGGCCTTGCTCTTAGGGTTTTGGGTGATGTCACTAAAGGGAATGCTTTGGATATTCTCCGCCAGGTTTACTACTACTAATTTCTTCTATTTCATCCATCTCTTCTTCTCCAAAACTTTTATTTCATCTTCTAATTTAAATATAGGTGGATGAGATTTTCATTCAGTCCATAAAAGATGCTGGAATTTATGATTCTATGGAGCAAGCTTTTGCTGAATTTTTACCATTAAAATCAGTCGGAGTTCAAGGGGATAAGAAAACACATTCTCATGTTGTTGCATTGAGAGCTGTAACAACTCAAGATGCAATCACAACAGAATGGTATGTATTGTATATATATATATATATATATATATATATATATATATATATATTAAAAAATAAAAAAAAAAAAAAATTAATATTGTTGTATTTTAGTGTTTACTAATTGGAATAAATTCAATCTATTTATTTATAACTCTAACTCATTTAGCTTAAACTTGTCAATCCATTTTGATCCAAGTCTCATATCGAATTTTTGTGTTATTTTCACTTAATTGGAAGTGTTTTTCCTTTGATTCTAGAGCATTGATCCATTATTTTAATTTTTTTTTCCTTTTCTCTTTTATTATAACTTTTTTAGGTACAAATTTGAACAAAAATTTCTTGATGATGTGACTAGAAAGATATGCAATGAAGTGGCTGGAGTAAATCGAGTAGTCCAAGATATAGCTTCAAATCCTCCATCACCAATTGGTTGGGAATATTAGTAGTCAGTTGTAAGATTTTGCATATAAAACTAAAATAATATATATATATATATATATATATATATATACACTCAAAGGGAACCAAATTAAGTGTGTCAATCATATGGAGGAGTTTTTTTATGGTATTTAAATAATTAGATAAGTCAGATTAAATTTTATTTTGTTTTTTAAACTCATTTCATAAAAGCTATATTAGCAGATCATGTCTACTCATGACTTATTTAATAAATATATTTTAAATAATTTTGTTAGTACAACTAATTATTTTTATATTTATTTATTTAACTAGTTAAGAAGACTTAATTAGTTCAATACATAAAAATCTTATTTATGATTTAAGAAATTATATATATAAATATATATTTAACTTAGGAATTAAATATTTCATATTAATAATAAAATTAAAATTGGATAAATTTTTTTTTATTAAATATGTTACATATTTTAAAATAACAAATTTAATAGTAAGTAAAATTATTTAAAAAATTTTTAAAAAATAATAAAATTAAATCATCTTCACCAGATAATAATTAAAAATATTTAAATTATGAATGAAATAAAATATCTAATGTATGCTAATTTCTTTTGGTAATATAAAAAAAATACAATATTTAAATTTATTAATATTCATAATATTTGACTTAAAGTTTAAATAAAAATAATTAATATAAGTTTTGGTAAATTAAAAAATTTGATTCCTTTACTTTATATATTTTTTATATTTTATAATTATTGAATCAACAAAAGGGTTCTAATTATAATTTGATTGTTTATATTATAATTAATTATAAACATCATGTTTGTTGTTTTTAGAGATATGTATTTTTTTAGTTAGTTCAATAACTACAAGTAATGTTGTTAATTATTTATTTTTTTTTTTTTTTTTTTTTCAATTTCTATGTAGATTTATATAAAATTTTAAAATCGATATACCTATTGAACTATAGTATGATTCAATAATTTTATAATAATAGTTATTATAAATGCATATTATGCATATATTCATAAAATTCTAATAAATATAATAATGAATATTTTGTACATAAATAATGACAAAATTAAAACAAAATAAATAAAGATATAAAATTTTAATAATAAAACTTTTATATTATTTATTTAATAATAAATATATTTTTTAACTTAACTTTTAGTACATTTCGGTGAAGTGTACCACTCAAAGATATTCAATAGTGCATGGAATCAATCATATACGATATGAAATAGGCTTTCCTGTCTTTCATTACAAAATAGTGTCAAGGGCAACTTAAAAACCTACTAACAAGTTATGTATAAAAATATTATGTATATTTTCACAAAATCTTATATTGATATATGCATAATCACAATTAGAAAATCTATATATCATTCTAATAAATAATGAACTCACTTTTATAAATATATATAAATTGTTATTTCAATCTTAATCATTAAACCGATGCTCCAACAACAATTGGTGCAAATCATAGTGTTTAATAATATCTTTCAATTCAAATCCGGTTTAGTTGGAGTCCAAAGTGATTACCAGAAACGGATAAATTACCAAAAATAAAATAAAATAATAATAATACCTTCCAATAATTGGGAAATCATTTTCACATTTCCTAACATTATTATTTGAATGAAATAATAATAGAAAAAATAAAGTATAAAATTTTCTTTTAAAGGAAGCTTTTTAACATGGTAGTATAATTAAATTAATAAATTATTTTAACATTTAAAGATTTTTTCAAAAATATATATATATAATATTTTTATTACTAATGTAGGGATTAAATCTTTTTTTTTTTTTTTTGGGTCAAAGCTTTCTTTTAGTCTAAAAGGTCAAAAGTCCACATTAATGGAATCCAATTCTAATTCTAAATGGAGGAATATATATATTATTTTATTGTTATATGCCCCTCTTTCTTTTTTTTTTTTTTTTTTTTTTTTTTCGGGCATGAACTTTTGAACAAAAGTTCCTTTTGGGGGTTATAAATTGGTTACTTATAAATCTAAAAGTTGCAGTGAGAACTTTCGGTGGGAGCATTCAATTTAAAACTTGTTTTGTTATAATGAGTAGGACATGTGTAGGGTTATAATCTATGACTTTCATACAAGAGTAAAGGGGTAATATATAAAAATTTTATTTGACTTATTTATATTGTAATTTTTTTCTAAAAAAATTATTATATTTTATTCTAATTAACTTTAACGTATAAATATACATACAAAATATTGGTACTAACTCTTCAAAAGAGATTTCTATCAGAAGTAAATGAAGTATTTCAAGTTTATTTAATATAGAATAAGAGAAAAATTACCAAGTCACGGTTTTTGATCAATTTTTATTTTTATTAAAACAAAAATTAGTTAAAACAAATAATTTTAAGTGAGAATGTAAAAAGGGTTGGTAAGGCCATTTCAAAATTCTTTCTCGACAATGCAATACCCTTTAATGCAACTGATAATGAATTATATTTCCAATCAATGATAGATGAAATTGTGAAAGTTGGACCAAGGGTTAAAGGTCCTTCAGGGTATTGAATTGGGAAACTTTATTTAGATGAAGAGGTAAAGAAACTTGAGAATTATATAAATTCTTTTAAGATAAGGCAACTTACTCATGGATGCACGATTATGTATGATGCATAGAGTACACGTACAAAATGTTCAATCATTAATTTTATGATATATTCTAATATGAAGATGATATTTCATAGTTTAGTTGAATGCACAAATAAGAAAAAGACTACTCAATTATTATTATTTATTAATATATAAAGTAGTTGATGAGATTGGTGAATAAAAGAATTCACATTGTCACTAATAATGAATCTAGTATGAAAGTTGGATTTGGTGTTGATCTGCGTATAGACTACTCAGCTGCATTTGGTGCTGTTTTGCTGGATGATAAGGGGTTTATCTTGGGTGTTGTTGGCCTGTTGCAAGACCGCTTCTCACTCACTTTTCCAAGGTAGAATTGGTAGAATCTAGATCTTTGGACATATCTTGCTTTGGTGATTTATTATTACTTATTTTGAACTTAGTTGCTATTTTTTTAGCTATTCTTTTTCTTTTATTAAACGGAATTGTAACAAATCTACTTATTTTTTTGCGAGACAAGATCTTTCTTTAAATTCTTTAATGGAATGTTTTCCACTTTTTCCAAAAGAATTACAGCATGTTTGTCATCTTTATTTAAATTCTATATAAATTTATCATTTTTTAAGAAAAATGATAATTATGCATGAAAACAACCAATCATTTCTAAAATTTCAATTTTTTATTATATAGGGAATACAAACATACGTTTAAAACCACCAAGAAAGACAATACTCCAAATAAATTTGGAGGACAAATGTAAATTTGTAGAAATAAAATGAAACAAGCAAAAAGTTTCATTTTAGTGGAGCAAGAAACAAGTACCTTTTAATTAAATAGGATGAGACCAAGAAGGAATAATAATTTCAAATGCACTTTAGGAGTCACTTCTAACAAAATGAATAAACAAAGGAAAAGAAAGTTAACTTGAATGAAACCAAGGGTGTCGGATTCAAAATCTCGACTGAGTCACCAAGTTATCTTTTAGATTGAAACTTTTTGAGATAAAGATACAAAGAAAAGTTCATCATATATATTAATTAGTATATCATATATATTAATTAGTATAACTGACAGTTTATATTACTAACTTCAACTAGAGTCTTATTTTAATCTTTTATTATCTCATATCCATGTCAATATGATCTAGCAATCATTAACAAATATATGTTTAATCATATTTCAATACAGTATTAAGTTAGTCTATAAGACTAACTTTTATCATTTTATAATAAAATAAAGTAAAGTAAAGTAAGTAAAGTAAGTAAAATACCATGGCCTTAGAAAAAATATTTTTTGAAATGATGAAAAAGAAGAATAAGAAATACGGTGAATACAAAACTAACGGCCCATTAGGAAGGCCCGTCAAACTAACCCAGGAAACAATCATTCAGATCCCAATTCGCTACCTTATAATTCAACCCGGTTTCGAAATTATGCCGATTCGATAACCCTAATTTGGGAAAAAAAAATTTCCCAAATCTCTTTCCCTCCATCTCATTCATCTCCATACCGTTCGAAGCCTAATTGTTGGCCATGGGTAAACGTGGCGTGAAATCCTCTCATGAAGAGACCAATGATACTGTAGTTCTGAGTAGCGATGATGATGCGGAAGCGAATGAAGACCTCAGCTTGAAAATTGTTGAGAAATCAATGCAGCGAAAGTTGAGGGATGATGATTTCGACGGCGTCTCTGTTGAAAAGGGTGAAACTTTTGAAGTTGAGATCGTCGAGAATATAAAGGAAAGTAAGGATAAGAAAAAGGAAAAGAAGACCAAGAAGAAGAAGCAGAGAACTGAAGCTGAACTTGATTCTGTGAGTATATGTTGAATTTACTATTGGATGTATCCTTTTTATATATAGTTCCCTTTACTTTCTTTTACTGAGAAAGTAGGAGAATCTAAGGTTGGAGTATAATTTGTTTGAGTAAATGGTCTTTTTCATGTATTTTATTTCCTTTTCCTTTTTTCCTATTTTCACAACAGGTATCAAGTGAAAAAGATGTTCGTTTTGAAAACTTTTGCAGTGATTTGATTCAGGTAGACTAAGTCATTGATTCTCTTAAGTGTATTTTATATATTTCATTGGAGCTAGGATTATGTTCGAGAATAGATGTAAAGTTTGTTTGATTTTCTATCAGTATGTTTAACGTGCATATTTTTTTACACGGAGTTTTCACTTTTCGTGCTTCTGAAATTTGAGCTGACCCGAATGTGCATTTATAATGATGGATCTAGGCTGATGCTTCAAAAGGAGAACAGAAAATGGAGAGTGATAGTGCTGTAGAAATTGTTAGTGAAGCTATTCAAACAGAACCTGCTGAGGTTTCTGGTAACACTGTGTTGCGAAAGCTTCTTGTGAGTTGCAGTATGATTTCAAGTGTCACTTTTGAGCGGTAGAATTTTTATCTTCCAAAGTTTTAGTTTGGTGTGTGTTTTCATTGATCTCAGCGAGGGCCTAGGTATTTTGATCCTCCAGACAGCAGTTGGGGAACATGCTATAATTGTGGTGAGGAAGGTCATAATACTGCCAAATGTCCCTTACCTAGGCGTAACAAGCCTTGCTTTGTTTGTGGAAGTCTAGAACACCAAGCAAAGCAGTGCTCAAAGGTATGTCTTAAGATCGAGGTTTTAGTTGGGATTTTACATTATTAGATAATTTTTCCTATTCCTATATGCATTCTCTTTCTTGTTGTGGGAGAGAAGGGGTGTTGATGTTCAAGGAACTAAAAATTCTCTAATTTTTCTTCAATCCTGTACTTTTTTTCATATTTAACTTGTAATTCTCTTGCATATATAGATGAATGTGTACTTATCAAAAAAAAAAAAAAAGAAAGGATGAATGGTAATCGAATTTGTAATTGGTTAGGTTTCTTTCAGCCCTGATATAGATACAAAACTTCAATTAGGAAATACAAGAAATCCTTTTTTGAAAACTATGAATATGTAGTTGCAGTATTATTGTAGACAACATTTCATGGATTGAATCTTAAAAAAAGGTTACTCGGGTTATATGCTTCTTTTGCTTTGGATATACATATATGTGTGTGTGTGTGTATATATATATAATGACTTTTGGCTTCAGCTTTGAGCAATGACTAACTTCATTTTATTGTAATTGAAAATGGTAAAATAATAGTAATTGTTTGTTCTAATGTCTTATATGCTTATGCGCTATCCTTTTTCATAGCTGTGTAAATGGTTTTGAGTGCCCTGATTTATTATTTATTAATTTTTAAAGTAGTAGGAGACTTTATCAAATGATTAATTTTTTTTCCTGACATTTCACTTTTATAGATAAAATATTGAATGCATTTTAATCTATATTTGTGTTACGAATAATCTTAAATAAGATTTTTATTTAAATCATTTTAGGTTTTTTTTTTTTTCAACTGGTGCATAATATAGTTTAAAATTTTTCTATAATACTTTAGTATAATTTAAACTTTTTTTTTTATAATTTAAAAATATACTATATTAGTATCCTTATCAATTTTAATTTAATCTCCCACAAATGTCTTTGAGAAATGTATTTTATATTTACGTTTTTTTAACACATTTAGCTTTAAAGGAGTATAGGGAACATTGTCACACTTGCAGTTAAGATAGAGGGACCTTTTTTCCATTAAGTAGTAAACATATTCAGTTCCTTGATTGGAAACGTATCACATGGTAAGTATCTGACTATCATGAGGTATTGAGAGAAAGTCTACTTTGGGCATTTCTTGCTCCCTAAGATTATTCATATCTTTTACCACTCATGTGCCCAGTCTCTTATAGTGTTTGCAGTATTATGTGTATCCAATAATGAATTTTGGACTGTATTGGATGTAATCTTTTTAGTCAGTTTAGAATCGAGAGTCCATGTAATAAATTTTCTTAGGACTTCCGACAGTCTGGCAAAAGAAGTCTTTTCCAGTATATTTTGTTTCTAGACATTTAATCCACAAAGAAAATTCATCCCAGTGCTGCAAGGTAGCTGTTTGAGGCAGTTAATTCTTCTGTGGCCTAATTTATTTATCTTTCTTGTCTTCTCCTTCCTCTTTTTCCTTAAGTTGCAAGCTTTCCACTGATGATGCAGCCTGTGAAAACAATCAAATGAAAGAAAACATCCACTGATTATTTTCTTATTGAATTAATAGATTGAGATGATCAGAAATTTCTGTGACACAACATATATGTTTGATATTGAGATCCTAGGTTTTAAAATGGTTTATGACACTACAATTGTTTTTCCTATTTTTACATCTGATCTCGTCAAACTTTAACAGGTCAAAGAATGTTTTATTTGCAAGAAAGGAGGTCATCGTGCAAAAGATTGCCCAGAAAAAGGCAAAGGAAGGTCTCAGAATTCGATGATGTGTTTAAGATGTGGAGAATCAGGCCATGATATGTTTTCATGCCGGAATGATTACTTTCCTGATGACCTGAAGGTTCTAGTTTCAGTTTCTTTTGTATTATTGAATTTTTGAATTTTTTGAATAATGATTTATGATTGCTTCTTAGTTACAATTTATGGATGTCTTTTCTTTTTTCTGGATGGTCTGTGTTTTTACTTTCACTTTTTGTAGAATTTGTTTCAAAGATTACGGTCTTCTTAGTTCATTTTTTTACCCATTTTTTCGTTGGCAGTGATTACTTACCACATTTTCCTCGATCTTGACAGGAGATACAGTGTTACATTTGCAAGTGTTTTGGCCATCTTTGTTGTGCAAATTATATTGATAGTGGTCCAAAAGTGGTTTCTTGTTATAGATGTGGTCTTTCTGGCCATACTGGTATGGTAAGTTTTGTTTTCATGTAGATATTCACTTATGCTTTAAATATTAGATTAATCAAACTTAATTCCTCTGAACTCTGATTTTAGTCTTTTAGCACTTTATATGGCATCTCAATGTAAAATTTGATAATTCCTTATATTTGCTCCCCAGTTTTTGACCAGTAGATGTATTTAATCTGAAAAGGCGGATGACTGAACTGTGATCCTTCATTGTGTCATTATTGCATTGTATTAGAACCTTTTTATTTAAAATTTTTATTGCAGCTGAGAAAGATGTAGGGTTCCTTGAAATTCAAGGAGAGTTCCAAGTTTCTGTTTGTCAATCAAAAAGCTAATATTTGGCTGGGCTAAATGGTAGAAATGGCCTGATAAGTTGTTCTGGTTACTTGCAGCCATGTGCTGACACTTCTTCAAAGATTCAATAAGATGGGATAAGTTGAATTACCTCTATTTTTATTATTTCTCTTTTGGTTGGGGGTGGAGGGAGAAGAAGATGTAGCATACAAGCCTTGTACCTTTTGGACTTTGATTGGCCCTTTAGAAAATATTTGTATTGGTGTGTAGTATTAGGTTCATAGTTTATTGTCGATGTTCAAAGATTGTGTGACACCTCTTTCTTTTGAACTCTTATTAAACTTGACTTTTGATGCTTATGTCACAGAATTCTCTTATGTTATATTAATAGTTTTTATTGTTTCAGGCATGTACAAGATTCCGGGGAGAGACAAGTGGTTCAAAGTCAGTTAGTTCCTGCTTCAGATGTGGAGAGGAGGGACATTTTGCACGCGAATGCATTAATTTAACTCCTGTATGTGTTGAAATTTCATGCATATTTTTCTGCTCTAGCATGTCATTTGAATCTTGCCTTAGCATTATCTGTATGCAACATCCCTGGATGGTTCTTTGATCTCAGTGTCTAAATATACTTTTTTCTTATCTTGATATTCTTTGATCCTGTATTAAAAGATTCTTAATATACTTACTATTTTCACCTTTTATCTTTATTCAGGCACCAAAACGAAATCGTGAATTTTCAACTCCCAAGAAAAGATCCTCCAAGGAAAATAGATGGAAACTTGAAGTTAGATCCGCTCCTAATGAAATTGGCGGTAAGTCGCGTAAAAAAAGAAAAACCAAATATGAAGGATATGAAGGTCAAATTGCTTCAGCTTCTAAACAAAAACCAAGACATGGTTGGTTGACAGAACATCCTGAAGATTCTTTTAGTAGTAGATTCAAAACCCCTGTTATGAGATCACCTGCAACTTCTAGTTACAAGAGAACCTATCAGGGGGCTTCTCCCCATTCATCAGCTTCCCGCTCTTCTAGAAAGCCTTATTGGGTTGACTATAATAATAATAATTCTTCAAATGGCTCAGCCAACTTTCCTCAGCACAGGTATTTAGGTTCAAGATACGGAAATGACAGTAACGGTTGAATGGATATAAATTATGGTTCCCGTTGGAAATTGTCATCCCTTTTGCAGTTACATTTTTTACTGCTCTGGGTTTGTTACTATGATGGGTTCTTACCAATAACTTGGTTGGTTTTTACCCAAAAGAAGGATTTATATATTTGAAGTGGTGGATCAACAAGGTCCAGAATGTGGAGAGGGGGTGTTCAGAGTTTCTAATGCAGACATTTCATGATATGTGGCCTTCTCTCTGCTGATTGGTGTTTGGCTTCTAACATATCTATTTGGGTTTTAACATTTTATTGGCAAATTATGGCATGCCCTCTATTTTGGCCTAATCTCTGGTTCTTTTGTTATTGTATCACTGTATTTTTGACATTATAGTTTCATTAGCCATTTCATTTCATTTTAGTACTCGGTGATGTTTGATATTTATGTATTTTGACACTTTGGTTTCTTACCTATTTATTTTTCTTTGGTGGAATGAGAAAGAAAATGCCACCCCATACTTTAAAAGTTGTTATGTGATTATTATTATTATTATTTTTTTTTTTTGGTTGAAGTTTGTAGTATTATTCCAATTTGTCTAGTGAAGTGCTCATATTTTGGTGATTATGGTCTTAGGGAATGACTATTCTAATTCTATATTGGAATTGTATTAGATGTGAGATTAATATAAAATTATTCAATATTTAATGGTTTTTTAAAATTAATTAATTTTTTTAAGCTTTAGAGTTGAACGAGTTTCATACACACCCATGAAGATCAAACGAGTTTTATTGGAAAAAAATATATATAATTTCTTTCAAAATAAATTATTCTAATTTTAAAGGGAAAAATATATACTTCAATATCATTAATTTTTAAATTATTATGAAAATTGTTTATTAATTAATTCTAAGGTTTTTCAAAAAAATAAAAAAAATAAAAATTACTTCTAAGGTTTAATATTTTAAACTCAATATAAATAAAAGTATTTAGGAGTAAAGATAATATAAGATATTTTAGTAATTGGACAATCATAAAAACATTTCAACAGAACTAAATTACATATAAAATATAATAAAAAAAAATTATAGCAAAAATATTAATACATAAATTAATTATTATTTAATAAAAAATTTGTACGACCTCAAAAAATATTTTTTTTGCTAGGGGCGGCACTAAAGTTCTTTTGACTGTCAGGGAAAAGAATTTGACAGACACAGACCGAGCGTTGGGGTAAAAAAAAAATTCAGAATCAAATAATGAATTGAGTACACTCATGAAAATTAAATAAACAAATAGAAAATAAAAATAATATTATAAGTATAGAAAAAGAAAATGGCAAAAATCAACAAAGTAGTCTCTATTAAGTAATTAACTAATTATTATTTTTTAAAAAAAATTCTTTTTATTCATGTTTTTTGAGTTCTAAACTCCTATATTTATATTCTTGTAAATTCCAATTTATGGAGGATGATGAATATATATATACACATGTATATATAAGTTATATATCTCATCCCTATATATATATATATGTAGGGTTATATATATATATATAATATATATAACCTATAAATAATATGAGAATGATATAAAAAATCGCTCTTTTCATTTTTTTTTATTTTCTTTTGGGTAGAAATAATTTTATAACACGTTATAAACACAAGTGTTGATTGTCAATCAATTTAATATATTGTTTGAAGTTTAACTTGATGATAAATATGTATGTTATTATTATTATTGTTTTTATGTCAATTCAAGTTCGAATTTATGACTATTAAAGTTACTAGATAAAATTATTTGTCATGAATATTAGATCCGAGATTCATCTAGTCATGATGGATTCAATAGAACCATCGTGTAAAATAATTAATTATCGAGACAATCTAAGCTATATCTTTCTTTGTTTTTATATTCATATATTCATAAAAATTTAAAGATGAAATACCTTATCATAAAAAAATTCACTCATTTGATGGAAAAATTAAAAGAAAGATTCAACAACTTAAAGATGGTTGTTCTCCTCAAAGAATTTAGGGCGATATATATGAACTCAATCATTCTTCATGTGAACAATTTAAATATTTTATTGTCATAATAGATACATTTAGAAGACGATCTCATGTATATTTATTATCAACTTGCAACCTAAAATATGTGAAATTGCATGCTAAAATAGTAAGATTATGAGTAGCATGCAATAACACATGTTCGTATAAAACCAACCAATTATTATAAATTATCTCGTTGTAATTGACTTACGATTGAAAGCCAAATATTTTCCATCTTAAAATTTCTAAATGTGTTATATATATATATATATTATAAAAAATATATATTCTTCTAACTCCATTAGAACGCACAAAGATGGATCCTCAAAGAAAGTTGAAATTCGCTCAAGATTTTTCAAAATTGAAACACTTTTCCTTACTAAGAAGGAAAAAACAAATGAAAATGCAAATGTACGTATAGGGTTTGATTTTCCTATGAGAGGAAATCTTTCTATGACACAATTTTACTTAGATAAATTAGTATTCACAATATTAGAGGAAGAAAAAGAAAAGTAGCTTAGTAAAAATAATACATAAAATACTTTGCAATATCTTGATCACCATACAAAGAAATGTGAACTTGAATAGTTAGCCCCCCCCCCCCCTTATAAGGGTCACAAAAAATAATCTATTTGCAAAGTATTCAAAATCAAACTGTCAAATGCATTTACTAACAAATAGAAAATGACTAACTCACAAATACTAACTATAAATGCTCCAATGTGGATTGATGTGCCATTGAGACAATCTATGATAAAAAAAAGAAACTAGACTACAACATGCCGAAGTGTTGTATACCAAATGATTCTAGAGATAAAAATTTTCAAAAGAAAAAAAAAAAAAAAGAGCAATATTCAAAACAAGTCCATTGAAAAAAAAACAAAAAAATTGATACTCCTGAAGAGTTAAGGGACATAACAAATAAAATAACTCAAGAAGAAGTTCAAGTATTTGAAAATATTGAAAAATATAGAAAGATGAGATATCAATAAGTTATGTCTCTTTGAGAAAGTTTTTGAACCAAAAATAAATATTTATCGACAATATATATATATATATCTTGTAGGTGAATGATAATGATGATCATGAGCCCAAATACGAGTGACTAAATAGAACGATGCAATTTAAGTAAAATTAGGTTTACTTGAAATAAGGATAAAATTTTTGAATTCGTAATCTGGATACTTGAAGATGTAATACCTATAGGGTACAAATGGGTATTATGAGAAAATTAATAAAAATAATATATTTTTTTGTTGCACAAGGTTTTTCGCAAAAGTTTATGAGAAAACTAAAACCGAATGCAAACTCACCATGGCTTATATTCGGAAATTTCAATGAGATTTTGCTTCCGGATGAAACAAAAGGAGCTCATAATTGGCCCCTACATCAAATGAGTTAATTCAAACAGGTTTTTGAAAATGACCTTTTTGCATTCGACAAATGCAAGATAGAAACAATGTTGCATTCGTCAAATACAATATAGTTCAAAAATTATAATGCATTTGTTTCTATATTGCATTCAAAAAATGCAATTTTCAAGTCTACTATTTTTTTTTTAAAAAAAAAAGTTAAATTTTAATTTAAAAATAATAAAAAAAAAACAAAAGCCTTATTGCAACAACAAAAATCCTTTTTTCTCCTTCCCTCCTTTCTCTCCTCCGCCAGCCATTGAAGCTTTACAGTCTCTCTTTCCGCCGCACTAGTGGTGCAGACACATCTACTAGAGATGGAACATCCGAACCGTAGTCTTACTCGGGTTGTAGTAACATCCGTGCGTAGGCCTCGTAGAGTAAGGAAGGTTGTTTCTAGATATACACCGTACAACTATGTATTTAAATTAAAAATTATGAGTTTTTAAGAAATTATGTATTTATAAAATTTTTTGATGTTTATGTAAATACTTTAGCATTTTTTCAAAAATTTATGTTTTGTGAACTATAAATTAAATTTAAATTTAAATTAATTACTTAGGTTTACATATGTAAGGTAAGCGAATGCAATATGAAATACGTTATAAATATTACATTTCATTCTATATTGCATTCAGTGAATACAATATAGAATACACTAAATGAACAAACTCAACATTATATTGCATTTTTCGAATGCAATATAGAAACATATATTGCATTCACTAAATGCAATATAGAATGAACAACTTTTATATATCCTCATACTAGGAGAAGACTTGAAACACATAATTATATTGTAATTTTGGAACTATATTGTATTCGTCGAATGCAACATGGGATTAGAGAAAGGGACATTTTCTAAAAGAGACATTTTCTAACAGCTTCAAGAATTAGAGAAAGGGTTCCTTCCCAAGGGATTGAATTGAGAATAAACAGTAAAGAATGGGGACTACTCAGCCTGTGAATATATATATATATATATATATATATATATATATATACACGTATATGATTATCTCTCATCCATTCCAGCAGTTGCAGTAGTTACTACAGGTTGATCAACTGATGCTGATGAAGATTTCTTTCTTCCTGGCCCTGATGAAACCTTGACAGTAGCTGGCCTAAGAAGGCATCCATCTACAAACCCTCGACGAAGTTCTTGAATCACGTTAGATGCAACAAGCTATTTTCACATAAATTTTAAAAAAGTGGAGTTTTATTGAAAAAAATGGGTCATTTTAATCAATAACTCTCAAAAGAAATTGGCAAAGCATAGCGACAGAAAGGACACGTATGCTTTTGTCGTAGCCATTCTATAATACATCTTTTATGAAAATCATGAGAACAAGGCAACTTAGCTACTGGTTCTACACAGTTGTCTAGACAAATTATACAATTTTTTCTCCAATCAAACACAAAATTTTGAGTCTCTTCTAATTCTAATTCCTGAATAAAGAATTCAGATACTGATTTAAAGTTCTTCATTTCATCTTCATAGAATATTTCATTCATGGTTCTCGGTCTTTTAATTGCTTTTAGATATTCTTCTCTAAAATTTGGATCAGCGTCAGTTTTCTCAAGAATCCAAGTTACCCATGCATAGTATTCATCAACGGAAATACTCACATGTTTAAAAATATGCAAACAAAGAGTTGTTTCTGTCAAATTAGTATCTTTGGCAGCCAGAGCTGACATAATTTTTTCTATCAGACCGGATTCATCTTCTAAAACATAATTATAAAGGCCAACTTCTTCTATAACGCGAATCGGATAGAGTTTCCAAGAAATATTCAAATATCCGAGCATACTTTTAAATAATTCTTTCACGGTTTCACAATTACGAACTAGATCTCGTCGTCTATTGGATTCGATTTCAACTTCGAACCATTGATCCAACATTAGAGCCGGAAAAGGAATATTGTCATCTATATTAACAAATTTCTCAAACTTTTCGTAATTCACCGGAAAAAACCGTACCGTGCATTTGACGTGGATGGGGAAGTAAAACGTTTCTTCACCTTCGTCCTTACCTTCATTACATTCATAGAATTCTATGCATCTACAGAATTGAGGAATTTCTGCTTCTTCAATTCTTACTGCGGTAATGTACTCTGCGTGTGAATTCAGCGGTGGCAACCATGTCCGGGACATGATTTCTTAGGTTTTTTTTTATAAAGATTTGGGAGATTTGAGGGGAAGAGAGTTTAAAGACTTTTTTGAATGATAAAAATAGAATTTTTTTTTTATTTGGATAGTTTTTATTAATAATTATATATTAGTTTTTTCGCATTAATATTAAGTAATTATTTTTGATCCGCATAAATATTAAGTACTTACCAAACAAAAAGGGGTTCCCTTAAAAAAAAAAAAAAAAGGGGGGGATTTTCTTTTCCGAAACAAATTATTAAATCATGATGTTTTTAGCTGATTTGTTATTTTTTAAAAATATTTTTTTAAAAAAATATTTAAATTATAAAAATAAACTATGCACTAAAGATGATTATTATAATTAATTTAATAAATATATCTCTAAATAGGTTACTTTTATATTTAAACTTTTAAATTTATTATAAATTATTAATTTTGTTTAGAAAAAAAAAATATTTTTTTTTCCTTAATATCCGGTATCCGAACCTATACGGGCCGAAACTCCCCCAAATGCTAGGTTACTTTTTTATAACATTTTTAAAATATTTTTTAATATACTAATAACTATTTGAAAATTACATTACTGATTAAAATATTTATATCAAAATTAAGAGCCATCCATTTAATATTTATATAATTAAAATATAAAAATTCATATTTATTTTAATAACTGAAATGACAAATAAAAGCCAAGAAATGATAAAGAAAAAATAGATGCAACAAATATTAAGTATAAAAGGTTAAAAATATCTAAACTCATGTCAAAAATACTAGACAAAATTGAACAAGAAATATACGAATAATGGAATATTACATAGAAAATAGTAGAATACAAAAAATTGAAGATTATAAAAAGTTTAGATAAGATCAAAATTTAATGAATTAGAAAAAAAAAACATAAATAAAACTAATTCTTAAAAAAAAAAAAAAAAAAGTAGAATACCAACTATTTAAGAATATTAGACGTTTAAATAAGACGAAAAAAATACATAAAATATCAATAATATGAGAAGATCAAAAGTTTAAATAAAATTAAATTTTAATGGTTTGAAAGAAAATTAAAGAAATTAACATAAATTACAATTAATGCTAACAAAAACTTTAAATAGATATAGGAAGATAAATATATAAGATAAAATAAAAAGACAATAAAAACTAACAAGTTGAATAAAATTACAAAATATATGTTATTAGAAAGTTGTAATCTTATATATATACTAGGTATACATTCCGCACCTCGGTGCGGAATTTATATATTACAATTCTTTAAAGTTATGTCTCTTTTAATAGAAGAAAATAATTATTTATCATAATTGACTTGTCCAAATCAATATTAATTTTGTAAAAAATAATAATTTTTTCATAAAAAGACCAACAAAAAAACATTATGTATCACTGTTCAAGAAAATTTTTTATTTTTCAGTGATTTGTGGTTGACTCACCCTTTCTTAGTCATTCATGACTGATAGATATCATAATATTTATATTTGATATTTAAATATATCATTAATAATTTCTTACTCAATCAGAAGTCTATTCTAATTAGGAAATTATATTTTATTATAAATACAAAGTCAAATAAAGAGGAAAGGTAAGTGAAATTCTTCTCTAAAACACCCTAGTCTTTTCAGCCTTTCTTCCAGGAACGAAGATTCGGGAGATTGCGATTAAAGTATTTAGAGATTAGAGGCCACATCATATGGCGCCCACCGTTTTTGCACAAACCCCTCTATAACCGCACTAAATTTTACCTCCATCATTGTCACCAATAGAACCTTCTCATTCACAAGATACCTGCTGAGGAGCACTAAAGTAACGGTAGATGTTGGTTGAGGATGGATTAGGGCTAATCCATCCGATTCATTATGTTCCTTTCTCTTGCGAGTTTTGATTGTTTTAATTGGGTAAATTATTCGTTCTTCAATGCTTCATTAAATCTTAGTAATTTTTTGTGGTTGTTATGTATTGGTTCTATTTGATAAATGCTGATGCATTGATGAATATGTTTCGTGTAATTGTGTATATGTTTGTACTGAAGAAAATGCAAGTCGTATAGGTTGACGAAAATGCTTTATGTGATGGAGTGATTCAGCAAGCATCGTCTTCAACAAAATTTCAATATTATTGTTCAATTGGCTTGTTTCTTGTAATGCAGTCAGTAGTGGATTAAGAATTGGACTACTATCAGAAATTTCAGCAATCTCTAATATTTATCCTCATTGCTCTGAAGTCGATAGGTTCTGTGGTCTGGATTTTGTCAGGAATTTAGTGTCAATGTCTGACTCTCCATTCAGCATTATTCTTGATACGTCTCCTAATATTTCTTTTTCCTTACTTTCTAAACAGATTGTTGCTTTTTTGTCTGTTCATTTGGTATAAAACCTTTAAATTGACATAGTTTTATAAAGAACTGTAGGCCATTTTTTAGAATTATTTATCTTCAAGGTAATATAATATATGATGAGCAAGCAGTGCCAGATTTTTGGATGTATATTCTTTTCTTACTATCAACCTGTTTTCTAGTAATGCAGTGTTTATATCATTTGGGAACCATGGATTTTTGTGAATGGGCATTCTTTTTGTGAAAACAAGGAATCGTTTCCTTGGTAACCTTCTTTGTTCCTTCCAACTATTCTCTAGTAAGTTCTTTACCTTTGTTAAACCCCAAGAACCTAACTATTGTGGCCCAGCTCATACGGGTTTCATATGAACAAAAGATATGATGAACCAAAAGGGAATTAAAATTGTTGAGCATAATACTTATGGGTCCACACGGTTGCTCTCAAGATTGTATTTTTCATTTTTATAATTATATGTTTAACAGGTTGGCACGTGATATTATTGTGTTTCAATAGTTTTATGCAATCTGACCAGGATTTCTGACAATTCAGCCATACATGGCTTCTTCAGTCAGACAAGTCTCCCTATACTTCTTTTTCCTTATTTTTTAAACAGTTTGATATATATTCATCTCACTGAAGTATACATACAATTAATGTATATATATATATATATTATATAACACAAACAATGATGATGTTGATTCCATCTTTTTCCCGGCACCTGAATCCATATAAGATCCAGTTTTATGTATATATATATAGAGAGATAGAGAGAGAGAATCAGCTGCATGTTTTTGTTGAAGCTTTTGGAAACTCCGTAGGATTAGTCCATCTGTCATCATATATGTAAAATATATATATATATATATATATATATATATATATATATATGGCATCCAACAAAAGTAGCATTTTAGAACTTTGATAAGCTGCATATTAGGAACTTATTGGATATCTTGAGTACCTGATTTGTAACCTTTACATGACTTACTTGTTGGAAGTTTGGGACTCACATCTTTAACCTTGCTGTACTCTTGTGACATTTGCAGAGAGTTTTTTCCAATGTCATTAAATTCTGAAGTATTGGAGTATTTTTCAAGATCCTTTCAATACTAATAAACTTTTTGTAGGACTATCCTTTGGCGTTTGGGGCCATTGCTGCCTTTCAGGATTTTCAAAAGTTTATTTCTATTCTTCAATTTCTCTATAACTAACTGACATATTTTGTCTCCAGTTCCAAGAAGTTTGGTTTGTTTTGACTATGTTCTTTGCAAGTGGAGAGCTAGCATTTATATATATATATATATATATTTCTCATTGCGCATATTTTTCCCTTTTAATGTGAATAATTACACGCTCTCGAGAATCCTTTAATGCATTTTGATCTATGCAGTTGATTATATGTCGTCAAGCACCTGCATCTATTTACCTCCTTGAAGGCTATTTTTGGATTTGTGAAAATTGGGTTTTACATTCATTTATTTCCTCAAATTTGTTATTTTTTATTCTTTTCTCAAATAAGCATTAGCTGCCTTTCTTGTTGTGATTGTTCAGTGCAGTTTCATCCTCGCTTTGGAGCGGCTTTCAAGAAGAGTTTCGCCAGAATTAATATGTTGCGTTTGATGAGATTAAATATTTGTGTAATTTGCTATCACATATTTCGAGATATTGAGAGCATAGCTTGAAATTCAGCTTTGTCTTCAGCTTCTACTTGTTATACTTTCTTAATTACCAACTAATCTGATCCTGGTGTATCAAGAAACATCTTGTTAGTCCTCCATTGCAGGTATATTCTCAAACTTATTAATCATTCTATCTTTATATTTATATTTATATTTTATTTTATAAAAGCTTCGTGCTTACAAATATCATATAAAGCTCTGTGCTTACAAATCCAATAGGTTCAACTATGAACCATATTTATTACATAAAGCTCCGCGCTTGCAAATATCATATAAAGCTCTGTACTTACAAATCCAAGAGGTTCAACTATGAACAATATTTATTACATAAAGCTCCGCGCTTACAATATCATATCAAGCCATGTGCTTACAAATTTAAGAGGTTCAACTATGAATCCTATTTATTACATAAAGTTCTGCGCTTGCAAATATCATATAAAGCTCTATGCTTACATATCCAAGAGGTTCAACTATGAACCATATTTATTACATAAAGTTCCGCGCTTACAATATCATATCAAGTCATTTGCTTACAAATCTAAGAGGTTCAACTATGAACCATATTTATTACATAAAGCTCCGCGCTTATAAATATCATATAAAACTCCATGCTTACAAATCTATTCCGGTAGACGCAAGCGGTTACTTTCTTTTCATATATTGTCTTTACGAAAAATATTATCATATTTATGCTTCAAGTCCTCCGGATGCAAGTGGTTACTTTCTTTTCATCTATTGTTTTTACGACAAACATTATTATATCTATGCTTCAAGTTCTCCAGACGCAAGCGGTTACTTTCTTTTCATCTATTGTCCGTACGACAAATATTATCACATTTATGCTCCAAGTCCTCCTGACGCAAGTAGTTACTTTCTTTTCATCTATTATCTTTACGAAAAATATTATCATATGTATGCTCCAAGTTCTCCAGACGCAAGCAGTTGCTTTCTTTTCATCTATTGTCTTTACGACAAATATTATTATAGTTATGCTTCAAGTTCTTCAGACGAAAGCGTTAATATTATTATGGTTATGTTTCAAATCCTACAGACGAAAGCAGGTTATTTTCTTCTCATTTACGGTCTTTACGACAAATATTATTATGGTTATGCTTCAAGTTCTTCAGACAAAAGCGTTAATATTATTATGGTTATGCTTCAAGTTCTTCAGACGAAAGCGTTAATATTATTATGGTTATGCTTCAAGTTCTTTAGACGAAAGCGTTAATATTATTATGATTATGCTTCAAGTCCTACAGACGAAAGCGTTAATATTATTATGATTATGCTTCAAGTCCTACGACAGCGTTAATATTATTATGATTATTTGCTTCAGTCATAGGCAAAGCGAAGTTACTTTCTTCTCATTTATTGTCTTTACGACAAATATTATTATGGTTATGCTTCAAGTTCTTCAGACGAAAGCGTTAATATTATTATGGTTATGCTTCAAGTCCTTCAGACGAAAGCAGGTTACTTTCTTCTCATTTACTGTCTTTACGACAAATATTATTATGGTTATGTTTCAAGTTCTTCAGACGAAAGCGTTAATATTATTATGGTTATGCTTCAAGTCCTTCAGACGAAAGCAGGTTACTTTCTTCTCATTTACTGTCTTTACGACAAATATTATTAACTCATTAGTAATAAGACTCTTCAATTGTCGTAGCTCATATTTATTTTATTTACTTTTTAAAGGGCATTATGATTGATATCATAATATTTATTTTATTTATTTTTTGAAGGGCATTATGATAAATATCATAATATTTATTTTATTTTCTAAAGGGCATTATGATAGATATCATAATATCTATCTTAATATTTATCTTTTATATTTAAATATATCATTAATAATTCTTTACTCAATCAGAAGTCTATTCCGATTAGGAAATTATATTTTATTATAAATACAAGGCCAAACAAAGAGGAAAGGTAAGTGAAATTCTTCTCTAAAAAACCCTAGTCTTTTCAGCCTTTCTTCCGGTTTTGTTTTTGACTTAAGCATCGGAGGAGTTTCACGGAGAGCAATCTCCATTTGGCTTTGTTTTTGACAGGAACGAAGATTCGGGAGATCGCGATTAAGGTATTTAGAGATTGGAGGCCACATCAAAGACCATAAGAAGAAATTTGAAGTATAGAAATTTATGATTTGTCCAAATGATGTGGCATATGAGTTTCACTATCATTGTCTTATATCAAGTTTTATTGTGGTCTATGTCTTAGTTCATCACCCATGTGCGAAAATATATTATCTAGTTTTTAATTTATTGATTGAGATAAATTATTAATTAAAAAAATTTAAATATTAAAATTAAAAAATATAAATTGAAAAATTTTATGATAAATAAAAACTTATAATTTTAAAGTATAAAATGATATTTTAAAATAATAATAATAATGAATATATAATTATTCAATTGCTTCTTAATAATTAATTTACATTTAACTTATTAACTTTATTAAAAGATAAAAAACTAATTTAATATCTAATGGTTTTCTATACATTATTTTAAAATGTAATCTTAATATATATAAATGATGAATTCAATCAATAAAAAAAAATGGACCTAAAACAAAAGTTATAAAGAAATTTACATACCTTAAAAAATCAAAGAATTGGACAAAATATATGAAATTTAATAAGATAGATGGTATGATTTTGGATATGTAATTTTAAAAAATTATATATCAATCATAGTAGAAAAAAACAAAAACAAAAAAAAATTACCGAAATACGATTATTACTTTGAAGAATAATAATGTATAAAAAATTATGCCACCTTCAAGAAATCTCAACAAATTGAACTTTAGAAATAATCGAGAAATATATGAAAAATTGAATATTACATAAATAAAAATTGAAGAATATCAAAAGTTTAGATATGTAAGAATATTCAACGTTTAAATAAGAAGGAAATTTAATAAATTAAAAAAATAATTTTAACATAAATACAAATAATTATATAGAAATTAAATGAAAAAAATGTAGAATATCAATAATATTAGAAGATGCAAAAGTTTAAATAAAATTAAAATTTAATGAAGATTAAAGAAATTAATATAAATTACAATTAATGCTAACAAAAATTTTAAATAGATATAGGAAGATAAATATATAAAATAAAATAAAAAGACAATAAAGACCAACAAGTTGAATAAAATTACAAAATATATGCTATTAGAAAGTTGTATATATATATATAAGATAATATATATTTTATAAAAATATAAAAATAGAATTGCTGCTGAAATTTTTCCAACATTCAATCTTAACACTCGTCGGTTGTTTGTGGAGTAGTTGGCAACTAAGCTCGGCCCCCAAACACCTCCTCTGTCTAGCAGGGAAATTCGACACCCCCCTCCCCCATGTATCAAAAAAAAAAAAAATCTTAACACTCTTAAGATTTTTTAATCAGTGCTCATACTTGAACATGCACTAACCGGTTATTTCACGTAGTAAATTTTTCTAAATCAATAAACTTTTGATTTTATTGTTGCATGTATTTCAATTATATTTACTTTTGTATAGTACAAGTTGGAAGAAAACATATGTGGTTTTTCTAATATAATTTTCTTACTTGAAACAATACTTATAATATGAAGGTACTCATCATTTTCATCATTTACGCTACATGATATTCGTTAGAACGAATATCTCCAAAACTTAATAATTTTGCATGTTTATAGGTAATTTTGTTACTTTAGGTAATTTTATAATCGCTCTTATAGAGCTTTCAATTAATCTTGTACCACCCAAAATTATAGTAACATATGAATGACCCATTTTTTTATTTTTAAGAATAATATGAATAGTTGCACTAGTATTGAAACATAAATCCTCATCCACATTATAGATATAAAATTTAAGGGAACAAATTATCTCTTGATCGCAAACTCATGTTGATAACATTTTAATATTACTATAATAACAATAAAAAATAAGATTAAAACTTAAGATGAATCAAAAGAATATTTGTGTATTTCATCTAGTTAAATACATATAAAATCAACCTCATATTTGTATGGATGATACACGTGTAATATATATATATATATATATATATATATATATATATATATATATATTCTTATTCTTTATGAATATGGAGTTACAATAAACTAAATATATGTAGTTTTAAGCTTTTGGTTTGATACAATGAGAAAGTTTCATTGTAAATCATACATGAAATCACAGGTTTGACACATTTGTGGCGTCATCTAAGAGCTATGAATATTATAGATTTAAATGCATATTTTATTTCATTTATAAGTTTAGTCTCTTAACTATTGGTCCTAAATCTTTAGTTTCAAACAAATTGCTTGTATCTATTTTTGAGTTGTCCAACTTGATTCTTCTTATGAAAATTAGTCAATATCCGAGCACTTTTTGCCGATACATTCATTAAACTTAATGAGGAGTATTTTTTTATCATTTTATATTTTTATTAACACAATTATTATAATCAAAGATATTTATTTTGTTACATTTTGAATTCAAGATATTCAATAAGGATATGAAAATAATTGTGTCTTGAGGCAGGAAAGACTAATTTGTAGACATTTAAAAAATAAAAAATTAATTTATTTAAAATAAAAGATTTAAAAAAAATCCAAAAAAATATAAATAATCCGAGGATTGAATAATAATAATAAAAAAAAATTATTGTCCAAATACATTATAAATAAGTAGCATTTAAATAAACTTATTCAATTTAAATATTTTCAATATTTCATACCATCCTTAGTCTAAAGGACCAAAAACTTTAGAATTATTTAAATTATGGGGGTGAGTAATCAGTCCTCATCAATGTCTAGTAGTATTTATGGTATGGAAAAAAAAAAAAAGAGGCAACATTCCATCTTTCTCCCTCTCATTTAAAACTCTCATAATTTTTTTTTTTTAAAATTTATTCAATATTTAAAATTATTACTTGTGATATTAGTGCTCATACAATAAAAATATAAATAACATTTTTTTTTTTATTGGGAGAAAACCAAAACATCAAATATCTCAAAACTATATTCTTATTTCTTACAGCTGAGGCTTCCACCGCTTCCGCTGCACATCCTTTGTGGTCTGTCTTGTTACTTTGTTAGTGAATGACCAAAATCAAAGTGATGCGCACTTAACCAAGAAAAAAAGAAAAGAAAAAAGGAAAGCCATCTTTCATTCCCCAGATTTAAAAAAACTCCCCCCCCTACCCATACCCATACCTCTGTTTCTCATCACTTCATTCATGAATCTGCACTCTTTCCCTTTCCCTAAATCAAAATCAAGAAACCCTAGTTTTCTATATTGAATTCTCATCCTTTCCTCTTCTTTTTCTTCCCCTTTTCTCCTGTCAGATTTTCTGTACTTCTTCAAGTCATGCAGTTTCAAACGTTTTTGTTGAGTTTACTTCTGATTGCTTTGCTGCCTTTGTTTTTTTCTCTCTCCTTCAAACGTGCTGATAGTGAGTCCAGAAAGAAATACATTTGAATTCCAATTGGGTTCTACTGAAAATCTCCCAATGATTGCTTAATCAACACTCTGTGGTAAAGGGTCTTCATTAAATAATAACATTTTATTTTTTTTTTTTTTTTTTTTTTTTTGTCTGGGCAAAGGGAAAACCCCAAAATTTCGTTTCTTCTTATCTCTACTTCTTTCTAGGGTTCTTGTAGTCTTTCTGAATGACTTGACTACTGACTCAGTGCAGTTAATTCATCTGCATTGCGAGCTGTAGACTAAAGTTGAACACTTTAAAAATGTCAGATGATATGTTAATGCACTTCTCTTCCAACTCTTCCAGTCAAGATCAGTCTTTGCCCACAAAAATGGCTAAGCTGGAGGCTCGAATGGTGGGCAAGACCTCCTCTGCAAGTGCCACCGCCACTCAGTCTCAGCAGCCCACTACATGGCCTGCTACTACCAAAATTGTTGGTCTTCCCGAGAACATGGTTTGTGAGCCTTTGTCTAGCGATTCTGATGATGATGTGAGTCTCTGGGTTCTCTTCTTTATACTACTTCATTATGCTGTTGAATTGATGTGATCCTTCTAATGGTAATAGTCAAGTAAATTGCCCACTATTAGTTTGTCAAAACTAGGCCTGTTAGTTTTGTGAATTTTGTGTCTGAATTCTAAATTATATGAAGTTTCATTGGTTTGTGTGGTTTAAATGAATTTTAATGTTTCAGCTGTATGATTTACTATTAGTGGATATTACTTAACAAGTGAAATTTGGAAAAAAGGAATAAGAACTATTTCTTTAATAAAGAAGGAAAAAGGTGGAAACATTTAACTAAGGCTTTTATAGTTAACTGTGTGTGATCAAATTTCTGTTTTAATGAAATGAGCCTGGATATTCTGTTTCTTTTATGGTCTGAGTAAATTACTAATTTGTTATCAAATATCTTGATCTGATTCTACGGATATATTGGGGTCTTTATTGCTCATATTTGTGAGGTAGAATGTTTTGAATTTCTGGAGCACTTATGGTGAGTTATTCAGTTTATGTGAGCTGTTTTTGATTCTGTTCTATCTAATATATCTTGGATCTTTTAATCTCAAGTCATTTTTATTAATCTTCCAGCATATTTTGTTGTTTTCTCCTGTGTCCTTTGTTTCATGATTTATTGCTGACTTCTTTAGGAGCAGAGCCAGCATTTTTGGATATTTTGAGTTTGTTCTATTCTCTTAAGACTTACTGATAATGCTTTTAGCAGGAAAAACACTTTTTCTTTCCTATAACTTTGTATTTGGCCTAACTGAATGATTGTAGTACCTTTTCTTTTTAATTTTTTTTTTCCAATTTTTTGACTTTATTCTTGCAGTAGTATCATTCTGTGTCGATTTAAAATTTAGAATCTCACTTTTCAAGTTGTTAGTTTCACAGTGCTTGTTTGAGGGCGCATCTATTTCTAGAAGTAAGATGTACCTGCAGTGTAATATACGTAATTTTTGAATCCTGTGAATGCTTTTAAATATAAGGATTCTATGGCAGTACATTTGCATTTTGAAGTATCATTTCTGATAAAACATCTTTGGGCCAATGGATTCATGTGATTTTGAAGACCAATCAGATACTTGAATGTGGTATTGAGACTTTGGTTGGGTGCTTCATTCCCCTACAAGTAGGTGTTCTATTCACCTTACAAGTTTGTATACAAACCCTCAAATCCTGAACAATAGCTATAATTACTATATCTTTTTTTTTATACCACATTCAGTTGTATCTGATTGTTTCTCAGAAATCACATTACCAATTAGAGGATAGATGGATGTGTTATGATTTTTGATTACTCAGTTACAATTTGTGGACTCAAAATGAAACACTTTTATGCCATAGATTCCTTAAATGAAGACGGAATTTTTTTTTTTCATGGGATTAAAAAATGAAATATATTCTATTGCAAGTACATCTTACATCGAGCAAAAGAAAGTTGTTATGGTCTACAAGGATAAGTCTTTCCCTAGGAGTAGGAAGTTTTGAGAACTTCTTTGTTGAGGTTTCTTGTGAAATATATGATTGAATACTGCAGATTCTTGAATAAAAACACGTTTTTTATTGCATGTGTGTAGGTTTTCAATTACTTCTTTTATGATGTGGTAATTTATTGTAACTGGTTAATTAACACATCATATATGCTTTACTTGGTTACCAATTTAAAAGAATTAAAACTAGTAATCCAAAGAGAAATTATTCTTATACTGAATAATTGTGACATTCCTATTGCCAAAAAGAGTAAGCAGAAGCCGCGTGCTTTGGTTCAAAAGCTGGCCTTTTATTTGACCATATCTTTTCAAGGGGTTGTGGTGTCATGTTGATCAATTTTTATTCCTATTCATTTCATTTAATCATAATATATCTTATCCTATAATAGAAGTCTCGAAATAAGAGTTTGTTGTTTAGCTCAAACATAGTAACAAGGTATCTTGATGTCTGTTTATTGTATTATTGTCTTTTTCTTCTTCTGGTGATAAAATACCAGTATGACGTTGCCACCTCTTTTGACAAATATCAATGCAAAAGCTTCAGGAAGGAGCTAATATTCTTACATATTTACAAAATTAACACAATAGATGGCACTAGAAGATTATTTTTATTTATTATTTATTTTTCATATTGGGCATACGAAGTATATATTAACATCTGTATCCCTGAGAGGACATCAGAAGTATTACCTGCTTTGTGGCTTTGTCTCTTTCTACTGGAACTTATTAACTTAGTAACTTCAACTCATTCACCACTTCCATTAATTTCTCACCATACTAGCACTTAATGGCTTGTTTATCATGCATTTGTATTTGGTGGCATTGTCAACCCGATTTCATCTAACGTTTGCAAGACCTCTTCTAAATCTTGAACATTGTGTGAACCTTTACTGGATTTCCATACAGGATTGATGGTTTTTAAGCTGTCCTCAAGGAGAGGTCAATTTCTAGTGTTGAATTCCTCATATGTGATGGATTTACTGTCTGGTGGCATTGTTAACCTGAATTCAGGTGACATTTGCAAAACCTCATTTTAAGCTTGAAAATTGTGTGAACTGTTGCTGGAATTCTATTCTGGGTTGATTTTTCTTTAACCTCTCCTAAAAAAGAGGTCTCCCTCTGGAGCAGTTTCTTGATAGTGACTAGTTGCATCTGTCTGGCATGACTGCTTGAATGGAAGAAAATTCCAGTCTTCTAGAGAGTAGTCTTTTCTGCCTCATATCCTTTGAGTTTGTAAAACTAGAATAGAATCTGCAGACTCAGATTTCTCCCAAGAAATAAAACATTTGATCTGTAAAGTGTTTTAGATTAAAAATGCTGGTTTATAATTGTCTAGGCCTTTGAAGGAATGTATAAAGTTGCATGGACCATGGAGGCTGTTCTATTGTAGTTTTCTGTATTCAATTATTATAAATATCTTAGCAATGACATGGCATGATTATTTATGGTGAAAAGGAATGCTTCTCAGTCTGCTTCATAAATTCATAACTGAAACCCCCATCACAATTATGCTCAATGTTATGCCAGAATGCAGAGGAATTTCTCATACAAGCTAACAAACAAAAGCGCCCTAGGTTTGATGAAGATGATAGTGGTGTGGTCTTTCAACATGTTGAGGTATGTGTGGATTCTGAATTGATGGTTATTGTACTTTTTAAATGGTTAAGATGGCACACCAGTGACCTCCTTTTTCTGCTTTGGTTTTAACATTATTGAAGTATACTTTCGCAACCGTACCTCTAGCCATGCTTTCTTTGATTCCTTCGATATCATTTTATTTATTTATCTATTTTTGCAATTTTAATTAGTAAAATGAATACTAAACTTTTGATAATCTTTCTCAGTCTAAGGTTGACATAAGGCAGAAGAATGTGGACATTGTAGAGAATGAAAAGGTAGCTTCAGATTCTAATAAGAAAAGACCAAACCGTGGTAGGGGAAACTCGGGTTCAGGTCGAGGACGTGGTTCACGAGGCAGTCAAACAAAATCGCAAACAGTTTCTCCCTCAAATGGCCAGCTTGAGAACTTAATTCAAAAGGTGTGTTTAATTGTACACGTACCTTTTTGTGAATGAAATGTCTCCTCTTCTAATTTTTAATTTTTATGTACACACACACACATATATATATATATATGTATCTATATTACTGATTGTAAGAGTAAAATTCTTGACCGCCATTTATATTACTTTTGAAGTGCTCAAATCTTTAAGTTTGAGATTTAGAGATGCCAATAGGCAATGTGATCTTACGGGGATTTTTGTTTACACCTAGAAAAAACAATTCTTCCAGTGCTCATTGTGAAATTGCTGTGTAAAATGATAAGTTTGTTGATTTTGTGTGCAAGGGTGAAGTAGCATTGAAGCTGTAAGTTAGTTTCTACATATTGTGATTTTGCATACCTTTTGTTTCCATTTTAGTTTTTTTGAGGGGAATGGGCACCTTTTTCTATTATCAAATGATTTTATATTGCTAATTTCCAAGATAAAAGAAAAGATATAAAATTATCATTGCACAAGAGCTAGAAAGTTTCTTAATTGTATTAACCATAGTTAGATGAATACACCTAAAATCCATTAACCTATAGGAAAAAGGTTGACCAAATAACCATCTCTTAATAATTGAATTTTCAAATATGAGATGTAGTGGTGTTTTATCTTGTTGCTATACGGCTGAAAATCTTTGTAAGACAGAAGATTAAGCTGAAAATCAATACTACCTTCTCTAAATTTACAATTTCTATAACAAAAGTTTAGTAAGGAGATGGACCTTTTGAACCAGTGACCTCTTGATCTGCTGTTAACTTCTCTACCACCGAGTTAAGGTCCCTTATTTGATGTTATACTTTTGCATGATCACTGTTCTGAAAGTCAGCATTTTTTCCCCCCTTAAATGAGATCATGTGGGTTGCTTTATTATTATAGACTAGAATTTGTCAGTAGTTTCAATAATTTCTTCCTCAATTTTCAGATGAATTGTTTGAACTTCTTTTGTACTGCCAAATAGAGGAATTTCTGCAAATTTGTCGTAAAATGAATATTTTCCTTTCCTGCTATATTTCTTGAATGTCTTGCAGGCACATTTTGCCCAATTGCTGAATATGCCCAATTGCTCAATATGAACACCACAAACATCTTTTCTTTTCATTGAATGCACTACATGCTTTGATGCTAGTACTATTTTTACTAATAACCAATTATGCAAGCATAAGGCCGAGAAATCTCTTAGGTAGGCCATGTGTCTTTTTGTGTTCTGTTGAGTAACTATTTCATATGTGAACTTTTGTGGGCCTACTTTATCTTGCAGGATGAGTGGTTCAAAGAGCAGATTCGACATGATACTCCCAATCTGTTGGAGGTAAGACCCTTTTGCTATATTTTATTCCTGATCTCTTTGTCTAGGATGGAGCTAAAGTTATCTTGTTAATTTTTCTGTCTGTTAATTGTCATTCATTTTTTTGGTTAGTAAATTGAGTGTTAAATTTCATCTTTTGGATCTTTGATGAGGCAATTTTTCCTGTTTATAGAATATGTTAGAATTTCTATGTAGAAACTTTTAATATAGCAGAATCTTATCATGCCCTTGTTCTTAGGAGGAAAATAATTCTCTGCGTGAAAAAGTTGCGGCTTTGGAAGAAGCTTTATCAAAATCTAAGTGTCTAACTGAAAAGTTAGAAAAGGTACTGGTACAACATATCCCTTGGCAACCCACGTATGTTTCTTTAAATAGCGGAATTTATATTTGTAAATTTTGATTTGGACAGGAAATGAAGGATGCAAAGGATATTGAGCAGCTGATGAAGCCAAAGGTACCTTCCTTTGCCTTTATGATACTATTTTAGCTGTTTGGATGTCTATTGTATTTTCTGGCAAAAGAACAAATATGCATGGTTAATTCATCAATGTTTGGACTAAAAACTGAAAATACCTTTCGTTCTGTCATAGAGGATGGGGTAAGAGCCTCAAATATGTTTAAATACAGATGCATGAGATTCATCATAGTTTTGGAGGAAGCTAACAGCTGAAAGAAACTTTTTAGCTTTTCATCTTCTTGTGTCTCTAAATTTTTCAGGCTATCTGTTCTTTTTTTACATTTGAATTGGCAACAAGGTAGTTAACTTTGCTGTGAATAGAAAGATTAGTAATGGCTTTCTGGTAAATTATACTGCATACTAACTTAACCATTTAATGGAGCATGCGCTGTCTTTGATGCAGACCGTTACTGTCTTGCCTAGTTAAACAAGATGTATTTGATGTGGCAAACAAACTTCTTTTTTTATTTTTTGCTTCAATGAGATGGATTTGGAAGACATTATTGATTCAAATTAGTAACTTTAATTCATTGGTGAATTATGAATCTCAGCAATGTTATCCTTCAGGTGTTTATGTATTTGCGCACTTGTCCATTTAAAGAACAGTGTAATCAAAAGTCTTTTAATTTGTTTATTAACTATTTGACCAGTAGACTATATATGAACTTTCTTGCTGCAGAGAATGAAAATATTGTCTGATTTGTTAATATCCGTTGCAAGAGCTGAAAGAGAAGAAGCAAGGATGAGAGTGCGCTATGAATCTGCAAGGCTTGGCAATGTTGCAGTAGTTAGGTACCTTGAGTTTACCCTTCATTTCTGTTAATATTTAGATAGAATTTTTCGATGATGGAAACTCCCACATTCTTTTCTTGTTTTGGACCCAAAACCAAATGCAGAAAGAAGTGATTTTCCATTTTTCAACTAAGTTATTTGTTGATGCAAATGTGTCTTTGGATTTTCTTAAGATATACTGATCAAATGTGTCTTTGAATTTTCTTAAGTACACATGCTTCTTAGGGTACATAGATAAATTTCAAAATTGTTTAGAAGTTTGATAAATGCTATTATTTGCATCATATGATCCAGATAAATTTCCAAATGCTAAAGAGAATTGGAAGAGATATTTTCTTTTATTTGAGTACTTTTCTCAAATCATTCTAGGAATCATTTGTTGTTAGTACATAGCTAGGTTGCTCTACAAGTTGTCACTGTAATATCTGCTCAAGCTATTTCAGATGCTTCATCTACCAAAAATTATAAAAGAAAAACATCTTCAGTAATGCTGGTTAATGTAATCTTTGTTGCAAACGAGAGGAAGTATACCACTTTAGCTTGATTTGAACTCTATTTTCATATAATAAGGCATGCACTTACTGTTTTATACTCCTAATGAGATGGAGATTTTTGTCCTGCTATAATACATACGGGAAATAATTTGTTCTGCAAAATTCTTGTCATTTTCTTCTTGTTCTTTCTTGCAATTTGATCTGTTTGCTTATTGGAGTTAATTTCTAACTTTTTTACTTCACTTTTTGGGGGAAAAATGAATTGCAGAGCTGGAACTGTTATTTCGGAGACATGGGAGGATGGGCTAACATTAAAGGATCTCAATTTTCAGCTTGTATGTACACTGGACAAGTTATTTCACTAACAATCTCTACCATCTTGCTTCATATTTGTTTTTTACCTTAATATAGGATTTAGTGCATGGTAGATAACCTCTGTTACTATGTTTATTGAGTTAGATGAATTATATTGATATCTGTTGATAATTTCAATATTATTCAGTCATCCTTAGAGTCTTGTTCTGTTTTATGTTTTTTGATACATTAACCAATCTTCCAAAAACATTCCTACACGTCCTATAAGTGTAAATGATCATGCATTCCCTTGGCTCAGCCCACCCTTAGAAAAAGACCTGTAATCACAAGAAAGAAATTTTGGAATTATATTTTGTCCAAAGAGAACCTTCATATTTCTTGTAAAATAATTTTGAAATTATAAATATAATTTTCATGATGCCAAAGGAGGTTCACATAATTTGATATGAAACTTTGATAGGAAGCCTGTATATGAAAAACTGGCGGTATGTGGTACTGTCTTGTGTGGGTAAATTTGAGATTGAGATTCCATAATTTGTGTGGATGCCATTTGTGTTGTGTCACGCCTATCTGTTGAAAATGCCCTTTTCCCTCATTTTTTTCCTGGTGTCTTAACAAGTGTATGAGTGTAGTGACGGTTCAAAAGAATTTTTTTTTTTTTTTTTTTTATTAAAATTTAATTTTTTTTCCCCGGTATCTTTGTGAGTTGTGTAGCAGACATCTTCAGAATACTAGATTTTGTGCTGTGTCATATTTTTATTGTTTCACATATTGCAAATTTATTAATGACAGCTCTGATATGAAATTTCATGTTTCCTAGAAAAATTTATTGGAGAGGAAAGAAACTATTGAACGGCAGAGGAAATTACTCAAGAAACGAAATGCAGGTAAACCATTATCATGTTAATGAGTAGCTTATACCTGTTGTCTTTTCTTGATCATCTCAGCCCTTCAACAAGTGGAAACAACTCTATTCCCCTGTGGCACCTTTTTTCAAGTTTAAGTTTTATTTTATTTTATTTTTTTTTTTGGGGGTGGGGGTGGGGGGTGGGTGGGGGTGTGGGCATTGTTGGAGTTAATGTGGAATGTGACTCCAGGAAATCTTAATAGCAGATTCACCTTTTGTTGTGACACTTGGTGCAATAAGTTGGGGAGTTGTTTACTATCTATGTGGCTCTTGTGCATCAGGTAATTATGCACTACTGCCTTATTGCACATATGTGCACCCAATTGCCTGCTTTCTGGGATCTATTCCCCTCTTGAAAATGTTGTGAAGTAATTAGGGGGAATATCTGTTTGTCTATGGCAGTATGTACATCCAGTTACTGTTATAGGATGTTATAGCATGCTTTCTTGGAGCTATTCCCCTCTTCAAAATGCTGTGATGGATTTGGTTATGTATAAAATAATTGTGTCTTTAACTATCTTTGTGGTGTAAGATAATTTTTCTTTAGATTAAAACTATGCCAAATCTATGAGTTTGTTGGAGGAATGTCTTTTTTCTCGCAATGTCTCTGTAGGCTATCAATATTAATGACAACAGTTGTGGACTTTAACTATACTACTCTTTAATACCAGACAAGGGTGATGGAACTGATTCAGAGACGGGAGTTCAAGAAGATGATTTCCCCTTTCAGGATGAAATGATTAAATCTCGTTTATGTGCCCTCAAGCGTGTATGGCTGTTTCCTGTTGTGTTTTATTTATTTATAATATTTTTCAACTTTTCTATTGTAGAAAGAATTTTAGGTTCTATATGCATTAAAGTTTTGATTTTTGTAGGAGGAGGAGATGATTATGCGTGAAAGAGATCGGTACGAATTGGAAAAAGCCCGGCTTATACGTGAAATGAAACGTATACGGGATGAGGATGGCTCTAGGTTCAACAATTACCAAATTCTTAATCACCGTTATGCCCTTCTAAATCTTCTTGGGAAGGGAGGATTCAGTGAGGTATACAAGGTAATATATGCAAGGCCTTTGTCTTATAATGCTTTAAACACTTAATTTGGTTTGATATTCAATCTGAAGCTTGGCACATAGAAATCACCTATTTTTTCCTCTTTTCTCTTGGAAGTTTAAGTATTAATTCCTAAAATCCCCTGGCCTTTTTAACTTTTAGCCTCTAGAGAATCAAGCTCCTAATGAAAGATCTATCTAGAGTCTCTCTTTCATGAGTTGAGAAGAAAATGTGAAAAAGAGAAGAGATGGTGGGGAGCTGAATAGAAATAAAGTGAATAAAAATTATTTGGTTGAAAGACGAAGTCAGTGAATGAGGGAGGAGCAAGAGTAGTGAAGTGTCAGAGCAGGAACGGGGAAGTGGGAAGGTTGGCAGCTGTGGCTATGAGCTGAATTAGATGATGCAGTTAGGGTTTCTTTTGACTTGGAAATTTATGTGTTTTTTTTTTTTTTTTTTTTTTTCTATGACATGGGAAATTTCTGAAATAGATAATGTTTTTGGAGTCTATTTCTATCAATAGTAAATTTAATATATTACAAATTTAGATAAAATATCAAATTCTATTAAATTAGTAATGTAGTTCAAGATTAGGTACTTAATTGTCGAAATTAAAATGTCAAGTACTTGATCGTCACAATAAAGAGTGCTGGTTTATTTATTTATTTTTATTTTTTATTTAACCTCTTTTTAAGAATTAAGGATTCATGTAATACTTAAGGAATATGTAACAGGCCTTTGATTTAGTGGAGTATAGATATGTTGCATGTAAGCTTCATGGTCTAAATCCTCAATGGAGTGAAGAGAAGAAGCAAAGTTACATAAGACATGCAATTCGGGAGTACAACATTCATAAAACCTTGGTGCATCAGAATATTGTTCGTCTTTGGGATATTTTTGAAATAGACCAGAACACGTTCTGCACCGTATTGGAATACTGTAGTGGTATGTATACTTCTCTTCCAAAATTTGCAAACTTATAGGATCTTTGTTATGTTATCAGAATTTGATCAATGTGTATAATTTGCCTTTGAGTTTCTGGGCTTGAAATCTTGCTGTCTTTAGGTAAGGATCTTGATGCTGTGCTCAAATCAATGCCAGCATTACCAGAACGAGAAGCAAGGGCTATAATTGCTCAGATCTTTCGGGGTTTGGTTTATCTTAACAAAAGATCTCAGAAGATTATCCATTATGATTTGAAGCCAGGAAATGTTCTATTTGATGAAGTTTCTGTTGCTAAAGTGACTGATTTTGGTCTTAGCAAGATAGTGGAGGATGATGTTGGATCCCAGGGCATGGAGCTCACATCCCAGGGTGCTGGAACCTATTGGTCAGTATCAATCATGTTGAGTTTTGTACTTCCACTATAATCACTTGTTATATATATTTATTACATAAATGGATGCAAATACCTGCTTAAAAGACTATTTTTCAGGCTTAAACTGCATTGTTTATTGCTTTTGTTTTCCTTTCTTCTCTAATTTTTCTTGATTATGCAAGTTCGACGAATTTATGAATGGGGTAGAGGTGAATTCTTTGTGTTGAAGTGTTTGTATTTCTTTTGTGAGGATCAAGGAAGTTTTCTCTTGCCATTGTAGCAAAATTTATGCACCAAATTCGGTTTCTCCAGTGGTGAATATAAAATATTGGAAGTTTGTGTAACAAGCATAGAGATATGATCCTTACAGAAGGAAGAATTTTCCTTAAATGGGTGATATGTTGTTTTGATATTAATTCTCATGATTTTTCTGAACTAGATGCCGCCACTCATAATCAAAAAAAAAAAAAAAAAATCTTTTTTGTGGGAATTTAGTAAATCTCAACTAGAAAAGTGTATAAAGCCCGAAGGTTAAAAAATGTCATAATTACATACTTATGTACTTTTTTTCTTATTTAAATAGGAAAACCCTTGTTGCTATGCTATAGATTCCCTGCTTTTATTTGGCTGCTTCTGAGTTTTATTATTTCTCCTAATGCTTTTAGGTATTTGCCTCCTGAATGCTTTGAGTTGAACAAGACACCTCTCATATCCTCAAAGGTTTGTCACACTTCCGTTTTCTATTTTCACATGCATTTTACTACTAGTAAATATCTGAAGGATTGTTAACAGAGCCCTTAAATCGCTTCTACTAGAATCCCTTAAAATGTGTTCTCTTCCATCTCCTTGAACTAGCAGTTTCTTGGCACGGATACGGCCATGATTATTTCTTCTGAAATACTAATCTCTTGTTGTGCTGTTGAGAGCAGGTTGATGTATGGTCAGCTGGTGTTCTTTTGTACCAAATGCTCTTTGGTAGACGGCCTTTTGGTCATGACCAGACTCAAGAACGTATTTTACGTGAAGATACTATTATTAATGCTCGTAAGGTGGAGTTCCCATCAAGACCGACAGTCTCAAATGAGGCAAAGGCAAGTTCTGATTTCCGTCATATTCTTTCTTTATGTTCTTGAAGTTATATCTCGATACTGTCATTACTGCTTACCTTTTTGCATAAGCAATTATTTGGTTATATAGACTGTTCCAACCGAAAGTCAAAGGAAATTTCCTAAACTTTTGCATTTAGTTGGATTTTTTCTCATATTTCAAATGCTGAATGAATGCCCTTTAGAAAATTGAGATTTTTTTTTTTTTTTACATTGGAAGTATATCTTTAAACAATTTTTATATAATCTTTAGTGATACTGCAACATGGACAAATGGGCGTGTGTATATATATATATATATATGAAAGATTTGCAAATAGATGAAGTATCTTGAATATGAATGCACACTACCTTCCACCCCCACCCCTTGCTTTTGTTGTGCTAGACGTCGAGCTACACAATATTCAAAGGAAACATTTGGCAAGTTTTATCAATTTTGCCTTACATAATACTTTCTACAACATTCTAATCTGCAGAACCAATTTCTAATGTATAATAAACAAATGGTGCAGGAATTCATTACGTCGATGTCTAAGTTACAATCAGGCTGAGAGACCCGATGTCCTAACTATTTCTCAAGATCCTTACATAGCTTACACAAAGAAATGACAAGAAGAAAGTACACAAGTTGTCTAATTGTTGCATATGATGGGTTTTTTTTTTTTTTTTTTTTTTTTTTTAAGGTTAGCAGACAGAGAAGAGATACAACAGGGAATCTTGTATAGTTGTTGTAAAGGTTTTGTAATTTTTTATCCCTTCTTCTTCTTTCTTAAGGGTCCATTTTCTGTCTGCGCTTCAAAATACTTCTCAAATCAATAGGCACCCTTTTGTATGTGTTTATAGGGTGATGATTCTTTGAGAAGTTATTTCAAGAAGAGCTACAAAATTTTAATGCATAATTTTTCCAAAGATTGTTTCAGTTGGCTTCTTTATTTACCTTATTTTTAAAAATTACCCTATGAGGAATGGATGCCTTTAAGCCATCATCATGAATGTAAGGTAATCACTTTATGTATTTCGATTCTTCGTAGGATGATGTCACAACCCAACAACAACCACAAATGTTTAACTGCTTATTGTTTGACAAATGAACTCCTTTCGTTGTATCATTTGCATAGTTGCATACTCGAATTTTGTCTCACTATATATTAATATTGATGTTACCAAAATATCACTTGAACAACATGTAAGCAATTGAGGTTGATTAAGAACTTTTATAAGAAACGTTCTCTCTCCTTTTCGGATGTTGGACAACAAGAGATTCATTTTATCCGGACTCATATATGCTTAAGTTAGCAAAAAATTTATTTAATGTTTAGAGGATATTTAAATAAGTTTATGAATATACCCGATTATGTATGGAGTACTGAGAGAATATGTTTGTTTAAATGTAATAACATCCACTTTATGTTTCTCTGTGTTTGGAATTTATCTTATTTATATGAAAGAGGGGGAATAGTGTTGATCAACACCTTTTTTTATGGCTTGGTACGGATGATGTACTAGCTCATATGTTATGCATAGAAGTGTTGTTTGGGTAATCCATACAAGGGGACCACAGTGATGCGATTGTTATGTTCAAAGTATCGAACTATCAATGTTCGTCCAAATTGTAGTGACATGGCGAAGCCAGCAAAGTACCGCGAGATGTTTACTTTGCATGTTGCGTAAGGAAAGTGTGACATATCAAGATAACCCGTAATTCGGGCTCTTCATTGGCCCCTCTTATTCTCATAGTGTGGTTCTCTTGAGCATCCCTGCCTTAGTAAGATTCTGAATTAGACCATTCGCTATTACAAACTATTGTTTTGACTAATTTTGATTTGCTTTGAAAGAGGGGGAATAGTGTTGATCAACACCTTTTTTTATGGCTTGGTACGGATGATGTACTAGCTCATATGTTATGCATAGGAGTGTTGTTTGGGTAATCCATACAAGGGGACCACATTGATGCGATTGTTATGTTCAAAGTATCGAACTATCAATGTTCGTCCAAATTGTAGTGACGTGGCGAAGCCAACAAAGTACCGCAGGATGTTTACTTTGCATGTTGCGTAAGGAAAGTGTGACATATCAAGATAACCCGTAATTCGGGCTCTTCATTGGCCCCTCTTATTCTCATAGTGTGGTTCTCTTGAGCATCCCTGCCTTAGTGAGATTCCGAATTAGACCATTCGCTATTACAAACTATTGTTTTGACTAATTTTGATTTGTTTTGAATTCATCTATATAAATAACTCTTACTCGATGAAAGACCTCATACTGCATTTTACTAAATTGCTATTAACTGCAAACAATACCCGGAATAGGAATAGAAGTATTGATTGAATCATGGTAATTATTTTTAAAAAGGTATTATGATAATTATTAGATAATTAATCAATTTCATCATTTATATTTGTAATTTTATTTATAAGGTATTATCTTATATCTTATATTTGTTTGGTAAAACATTCTTAATGGACCACTTAGTTAGAAATAAACATAAAGGAACACAATAAATATAAGGGATGAAATTGATTATTATCCATAATTATTTATAATTTTGTTCTTTTTAAAAGGTGCTATGACAATTATTTATACCCTTAATGAGTATTATAGTAAATGTCTTAATAAAATCTCACACAAAAATATTCTTAATAATTTGTTATTTTTAGGCAAAAATTTGAAATAAAGTTAAAAAGACTTTTTGACTTTTGACTTTTAACCTTATTTATGCATTGACTAATTTAAGTATGTTTTGAAAAACTTTCCTTTTCCTTTCAACTTTATGTTGGTAGGATCATAATAGAAGATTACAAATGACGTAGGAGAATCATCGTGATGTGGGCTAGGTGATTGTCTTAGGTCTCACATGAAAGAAGGCTTCCAACCTGGTAGCTTGGGGAGTTGGTAATCCGACTCCTATTGCTTCCTCCATGGTAGATAGTCGAGATTTCGAATCCCCTGAGGTTGTTAGCGCCATGTTAAAAGCTCTGGGCCGGATCCTAATCCTCGAGTAAGAGTTAAACTCTGCGAGTGCTCCGCAAGCCGAATCCAGATTAGTCTTACCGAAAAGGTGGGACACCGGGCGCCCTAAGTGGGTACAAAAAAAAAATATGAAAGAAGGCTTCGAAATTTTAATATATATATATATATATATATATATATATATATATATATATATATATATATTATTTTCTTAAAAAGAATATTAATAATTAGATGACTTCGTAGTTTTAATAAGATTAATAATTATTAATCCTTAGTAATAATATTAAAAAATATTATTTTAAAATTAGATATTCTTATGTACAATTAAATTGTTACTGATAGAGTTGTAAACGAGCCGAGTCGAACCGAACATCGGAAATTTGAGCTCGTTCGATTAAGTGTTCGAACACTGTTCGAACTCGTTCGTTTAATAATTCGAGCCAAAACTTTTGTTCGAGTTCGTTCGATGTTTATAAAGCTCGAATTCGAGCTTGAGTTCGCGAACTGTGACACTTTTTTTTTTTATTTAAATAATATATATAAATTATAATAAAAAAAATTTAATAATATATTCGCGAACGCTCGATTATGTTCGTGAACGGTGTTCGAGTAAGCTCGAAAATTAATTGAGTTTAAAAATTTGTTCGAGTTCGGTTCGATTAATAAACGAACGAGCTCGAACGAGCTTTGTTCGCGAACAACTCTGTAAATATTATAGTTAATAATAACTTTTTTATTTTAAAATTTAACCATTGTCCATTACAATGGCTTATTTAAAAATTATCCTCATTTTTTAATCAAGGAACATAAATAATAAACTTCTTCCACCTTAATAATAGGGTAAAATATCCAGGTAACACCTCAACTTTTTGGGATTCTAGGTTTTGCACCTAAACTTTTTTTCTTCCAGCTTTTGCACTCCAACAAAAAAAAATCGCCTAATTTGCACCTCCGTCCAAAAATTCCGTCCAAACTCAAAATCCGTCTATTTTCCAGGGGTATTTCAGTCTTTTTATATTTCAAATTTTTTTTAATTTTTTTTTTAATATTCCAGGGGTATTTCAGTCTTTTTATATTTCAAAAATTTTTTAATTTTTTTATTCAGAAAATATATTGCAACTGGAGGGATTCGAACCCGCACCGCGCTGTCACGCAAAACTGTGTTTTGCCGCTACGCCATAAACATTATATGTATTATTTTTAACAAATATTTTATTTATTATCTTTAAGGAGATTTTTGTTTTATAAAAAATAATTATTTTTGTTATTGGTTAGATTCGAACCCAAAGCATCATCATGAATTTAAACACACTTTGCCACTGCACCAATATTGTAAACTATATAATTTTTTAAATGAGTTTTATTTATTATCTTTAAAAATATTTATTTTATATATAAAAATTATATATTCTATATTCTGAACCCCAAACCGCATGCTCTCAAATGAGCGCGCTTTGCCACTGCACCAATAACCTAGATTGTATTTTTTACAAGATTTTTATTTATTAAAGAAAATCTTTTAAATATATAAATAACACTCCTGTAAAAATAATAGAATTTAAAATATTGGTATTGTAGAAAAGCGCGTTTAGTTTCAACACGCGTTGGGTTAGAATCCTGCTAACAACAAAAATTAAAATTTTTTTATAAAATAAAAATTACCTTAAAGTTAATAGATAAAACTCATGTAAAAAATAATACAGTCTAGAACATTGGTACAGTGGAAAAGCTTATAAAAAAATATTTTAAAGATAATAAATAAAACTTCCGTAAAAATTATATAATTTACAATATTGGTGTAGTGGCAAAGTGTGTTTAAATTTGGCGTGATGTTAGGTTTGAATTTTACCAATAGAAAAAATAATTATTTTTTATAAAACCAAAATCTCCTTAAAGATAATAAATAAAATATTTGTTAAAAATAATACAAATAATGTTTATGGCACAACGACAAAATACAATTGTGCGGGAGCGCATGGTGCGGGTTCGAACCCCGCCACCTGAATATTTTTTTCAATTAAAAAAAATTTGAAATTGAATGGTGTGGGTTGCGGGTTCGAATTGAAATTGAATGGTGCGGGTTCGCGAGCTGAATTAAAAAAAAAATTTTAAAAATTTTGAAATAGGAAAAGACTGAAGTACCCCTGGAAAATAGATGGATTTTGAGTTTGGACGGAATTTTTGGACGGAGGTGCAAATTAGGTGATTTTTTTTAGTTGGAGTGCAAAAACTGGAAGAAAAAAAGTTTAGGTGCAAAACCCAGAATCCCAAAAAGTTGAGGTGTTACCTGGATAGTTTACCCTTAATAATATCATTAACATTATTTATCCTTTATTAATATTTTTAAAATTATTTATTTTTAAATTAACTTTAACAAAATTATATACATAGCAATTATAAACAAAAAATAATATTATAATCATTTTCAATTTTAAATGCATTTAATAATTTTCTCTAATTATTCCTTCATAGCATTTTATTTGTGTATTTACATTGTTTATTTATTTATTTAATATGTTTTTTTTTAATTTCTAACTATATGTTTTATATGTTTTATTTGTTTTGTATTTTCTTAATTTTATTTTTTTTACGAGTACTATTTTATTAAAATTAATACTCAACTTGAAATATTAAACAATATTTAAATATTAATATTTTTTCTAAATACAAATGGTATACAAATTATTAAAAATACTTATGATTGTTAAATGTTTTTCAATAATAATCTTATTTAAAATCAATAATGAGCCAAAATAGATAAAATAATTACCTCTTTTATCTTTTAAAAATAAAATATTAGAATATTGTAATGATAAAAATATAATAAATGATTCTTAAAAAAAATTTAAAATTAATTAATTATTTATAACTTTTAAAAGGTTATTTATAATTAATTAATTATCTCTACACGGCTGTCTTAAAAAAAAAAAAAAAAAAAAAAAAAAAAGAAAGATACACTATTTAGCGGGAAGATTTTACTTGTTCATCTAATTTTTTTTTTTTGGTCCGAAATGGATCGATATATTCACACCAAAGTGTACAGAAAACAGAGCTAGAAAAAGCTCTCTATACAAAACAAGACATCAATCATATGACAAAGCAGTAAGGGTCTCGAAAACAATGCGAAGACTTCTTTCTCGCTAAACCATATGGATTATGCCGGACTAAACCATCGTGATTTCTACGAGTATGATCTATCCAAATATCATGAACAACCTTGTCTAAATATGTACTTCCAATGTTTGGGCCATAGAGCACCCTCCCGATTACCACAAGCATTAGACCTAATCCAATCAAAACTATTATCATATGAGCAAAAAATGTCCCAACAACCCCTTGGTACAATTAGACCCCATACTTTCCTTGCAAGGGGACAATCTCTCAAGAGGTGAATATCTGTTTGTGTTAGTGCACTGCACCGGTTACAACCGGGATCCTAGCTGACCCTTCTCCGCCACAACAATTCTTTAGTTGGCAAAATGCCATGAAGAATTGACCAGAGAGTGAGTGATGCTCGCTTTGGCCCTTTAAACTTCCATACCTTCCGCCAATGCACTTGGTGGCTTTTCCGGTACTAGACCATTAATCAGTCCCTTGGCTGATTTAAAGGAAAATTTTCCCGAGTTTGACAACATCCAAAACGGGATATCTCGTCCCTGTTGGTCTACCGATAACAGGCGTACTGTCGCAGCTCCATCAGAACATCCGAAGGCAACCATGTCCTCAACACATCTATGTTCCAACCATTTCCCTCTATCCAATACGACCGAACTAGTCTCCCATTCTCTCGTATCCGGAGGTCGAGTGGTGGTAGCAAGCAATAATGGCGTGTCCCGAAGCCATCTATCTTCCCAAAAACGAACACTATTTCCCACATTCACCTTCCATTTAGTACCTTGTTGCAACTTTTCCCTCTCCGAACGTATATCCTTCCATACCATTGAGGATCCCCGCTGCTCCTGGTCATTCACCATATTTTGCCATAAACCATACTTCCCTCCCAACACCTTACTACACAAGGATTCTGGTTTTGTTAACACCCTCCAAGCTAGTTTCATCATAAAAGCCCTGTTCGCACACTGCAGCAGCGGTATACCAAGACCCCCCTCTTCCTTTGGCTTGCATAATATCCCCCATCTAACCATATGCATCTTCCGCTCACCTTCCTTTGCCCCCCACAAAAAACCCCTGCTCGGCTTCTCCAAATCAGCTAGTATCCCAGCAGGTAATTTGGTTACTTGCATGTTGTACATTGGTAAGCTTGTCGGAGTTGTCCGGATAAGAATAATCCTCGCTGCCTTAGACAATGATCTCATTTTCCATGTGGCTAACCGTCTCCTTGCTTTCTCCACCACCGAGTAATACTGAATGTTCCTTCGCCGACCGTGACTCACCGGTATGCCCAAGTAAACACCTACACTCGATGTAGCCTTAATGCCAAAACTATGGCCAATTGATCCCTTAAGATACACTGGAGTGTTTGGTGAGAACCAAATCGAGGACTTTTGACGATTAACACACTGCCCGGATTCTCGACAAAATTCTCGTAAAGCATGTTCCATCAACCTTGCCTGTGAATATGAGACTTCCCCAAAAAGCAGGAGATCATCAACAAAGAACAGATGCGACATTCGTGGACCATCCTTGGCTAATCGGACAGGTTTCCAGTGTCCCTTCTCTACCAAATCTGTTATTCGATGATGAAGGGTCTCCATACACAGGACAAACAAATATGGTGACAACGGATCTCCTTGTCTAAGCCCTCTCGTTGGTTGAAAATATTCCAACGGTTCCCCATTCCACAAAACCGCTAACTCCGTCGTAGTTATAATATGCATAATTAGCTCCTGCATAGAGCTATTAAAACCAGAATATTTGAGTACCTCCCGAAGAAAGATCCAATCAATCCTATCATAAGCTTTCTCAAGGTCAACCTTCACAACCAAACCACACTTCCTACCTTTCCTTTGTCGAAGTGAGTGAACCATCTCTTGAGCAACAACAATGTTGTCCAAAGCCAGCCTTCCTGGTATGAAACTTGCTTGATGTGGCCCGACTAACTTTGACATTAAAGATTGCAACCGGTTAGCAAGTATCTTTGACACTACTTTCACAATCACGTTGCACAATGAAATAGGCCGAAACCGTGTTAACATCTCGGGTTCAGCTGTCTTGGGAATCAGGCAGATATTTGCTTTATTAGTCCCGAGAGGCAACTTGCCCACCGCAAAAACCTTCCTAACAAACTCCACCACCGACGGTCCCACCACATCCCAGTACCGCTGAAAAAACCCCGGAGGAAAGCCATCAGGACCGGGGGCCTTTTCCGCTCCCATCCGGAAGACAGCATTTTTAATTTCCACCTCGGAAACACCCCTGTTCAACCATGATTTATCAGCATGCCTCAGCTCGGGGAATCGCCAAACCCCCGGTTCCTGTACTAATCCGGCTTCTGCAGTATACAAAGCCTTATAAAATGCACTAACCATCTCCTTCACCTCATTTGATCCTCCTGCCACTCTCCCTCTGTATCTTTTAGTCTATGTATCCGATTCTTCTTCCTTCTAATCATTGTCGTTGTATGGAAGTATCTCGTATTCTGCTCCCCACATTTAAGCCAGGTGACCCGGGATTTTTGCCGCCATACTGATTCCTCCTGCTGGAGCACGGAGTCCAACTCAACCCTTAAATTCTGTTCCAGACTTTGAAGGAAAACAAATTGTCCCTGTGAGAGTCTTCGTTGAATTCCAGCTATTCTAGCCAGAAGAGCCTTCTTTTTCCAAAATATATTACCAAACACATGGCGATTCCATTGGTCAGCCACCTCTTGAAACCACTGCATCTTCACCTCTAAACTCGTCAAACTGTCACTCCAAACCTCCTTAACTACATTCTCAAATTGAGGATGTTGGTACCATGCTTTGTTAGGATTCCGAACACCGCACACCTCGCCCACCTTGCCCGACTAACCGGTTCAACCAGAATGGGTGAATGGTCGGACCGGGTTCCGGTTAGATGTTTCACAACATGATCCGGAAACAAGTCCATCCATGCTTGATTACAAAAGCCCCTGTGCGGTCGTTGTTGTATGTTCATACTCCCTAACCTCATATTCGACCAAGTAAACCGATTTCCCACATAACCCATGTCAATCAATTCACAAATATCTACCATTCTAAGTAGGGGTTGCATACAACTGTAGGCAGGTCGATTGCCTCCCTTTTTCTCAGCTTGGCTAATTATCCGATTAAAATCACCAATTAGCATCCACGGGAATCGCAGTCCATTCCCAAACTCTGCAATATATTTCCACAATTCATTCCTGTGTAAAGGTTTTGGGGATGCATAAAGTGCCGACAGTAACCATGTCGGTCCCCCCTTCTTTGACAAACAAATTCAGTATTTGTTCATCCATACTAACCAACTCCACATGTAAATCCATATTATTCCATAAAACCCAAATCCCGCCCGCAAAACCCCGGGCCTCGGAACAAACAAAATCAGTAAAAGAAGATTTAGCAATAATATTATGCAAAAACAAACTTGTCACACGTGTTTCCACCAAAATCAGAATAGAAGGTGTACAAGCTTCCAAAAACAACAAAAGATGACTTAAAAAGTTACGGGAACCTGCTCCACGGCAGTTTCATACAAAAACAGAAGGACACTACATTTAAATTAAATTAGACCCGGAGGTTGCTCCACCTCCATTGCTACCCTCGACTTCCCACTGCCATCACTGCGGTCGGCTTCAACTGTTGTCCCAACTCCACCAACTTTACCCTTTCCACTTGGTTTATAGCCTTGTCCTCCAGCAATTCGATTGTTTGAAACTTCCTTTAAAGGTGGTCTGTTTTTTCCAGCTCCCCCAGCCAGCTGACGATAACCCGACCCACTTTGGCCACCACCAGACGACTGACCTCCTTGTTTAGGATTCTGTCTAATTTTCTCATGGGCTGGGCCCGGATTTCTATGCTTACTGGGTCCTGGAACATCCTGAATTTTTTGTTTCAATTTGGCTAAGTTATTTTCCCAGTCCTCCTCCCGATCCAGTCCACTAAGAGCTGCAAATCTAGATTGGTGTTGTTTCCGAGTTGGACCCTTTTTACCTATTCCGGGCCGGTCCACCTTACCATCTTGGGCCCCATCTCGGTGGACTCTTTGTTGGGCCTCTGCTCCCTCCTCCTCACCGGAATCATGGCCCACTAGGGTTAGGGCACCAGCCCCAACCGCAACCTCCACTTTTCCATACTCCCGCCGGCCAGCTGCACCTCGGCCACCGCCGCCGCCACCGCCACCGCCAGAGAAATTTTTTCTCCGATATTGCTTAGGTAACATCCACGGACCAAATGCCGATTCCTCCGTCTTCTCCACTGGTGTCGCCTGCTCTGCTTGTACTGCTTGTGCTCCTGCCCCAGTTCCTGGACAGCCTTCCACTTTATGGCCGTATTTGCCACAACCAAAACAGATCAAGTGCAAACCTTCATATTCAACTCGTTGCTGAGCTCCCAAAACAATTATATATGGAGTCAATGGTTCATCAAGATTTACCTCCACACAAACCCGGGCATAGCGACCCCGACGTGCTGTGAGTGTCATATTATCGATCTTCACCGCCTTGCCCACTGCATTGCCCATCGCGAATAGTACATCCTCATCAAAGAGTTCCATCGGTAATTCCGGAAAACGCACCCAAACCAGAGTAGTTTGGACATTTCCAACCGAAGGTCGGAAATTTGGTTTCCACTTAGCTACCGTCAAGTAGTGGCCCATAACGATCCATGGCCCCCCTTCCAAAACATGAAAATAGTCCTCCCGTTTGTAAAAACGGGCCAGAAAATAGCCATTTTCCAAATCAATCATCCGGCATCCCCACTCCAGTTTCCAGAGATCCCTCGTGCGCTGCTCCATGACGCGAAGATTAACCGTCTTCCCGAGCAGTTTCAAGATCAATGCCCCCCGCCATGGCTGGAACAGGCTGTGATACTTCTCCGGAGAAATAGGTACCACTGGGCTCTTGCATTTTTCTGATCCCTCACCATCCTCCTGTACATTATCGCACAGATCCTCAAAGTCCTCCGACTCGTTTTCCCCATCTTCCCCCGGATACAACTGGCGCGGTGCCTGAACTCCTTCCATGGCTTCCACAAACGTTTTCTTCCCCCAAACATTGCCCATCTCCATCTCTTCAGGCGTTACTTCGTGGGGCTCTGCACAGGTAGTTCTTCCATGTCAACAACCTCGTCTACTTCTTGATCCGTCTTGTGTTTCTTGTTGCGTTGAACAGTCTCCACCTCCTCCTTAGTTTTCTGCATATTACCTGCTACCTCAGCCATTTGAAAGTCAAAGTTGGTTCAGAGAGTTCTAGAGAGAGAAAAAACTCATCTCGGTCCGTATCTAATTTTTGAAATGTGCTAAGAATTCTGTATTTTTCACAAAAATTATTCAAGAAAAATTACTATATTGATAGAACTTTATCTTTTATTTATTTATTTATTTTCTTTAGTTGAGTTGATTTTTTTTTTTACTTTTCTTTTTTTGCTTTTTTGCAACAAATTTACTAACCAAATCAACCCAAGAATTTGAGTGTGAATGTCTATTTGCACAAAAAAAAATTAAGAAAATTTGTATTTTAATTTTGAGACAAATATTTAATTTAAATTTTAATAGTTAAATTCATAAAAAAATGACAATATAATATTTAAATAATTTCAAGATTAATTAAATTAAAAATTTATAATAAGGATTGATTTCACCTTCAATTTCATTCGATTTTTTTTTTTTTTTTTTTTTTGCTCTTCTCCCAAAAGATTTACTAACCATGACCCAAAGCATGTGAATATCGGTGCTCTCTCATAATTTGAGATCCACACCTCGTGGCCTAAGCAAAAAATCATGTGAATGTCCATTTTTGTATGCATATTTTTTAAAGAAAATTTGCATTTTAATTTTGATACTGAATTATATTAAATTAAATTAAATTTTTTAATGGTTCAATTTCAAATTTTAATTAAGACACTATAGACTTCAAAATTTTGGTTAACTTTTAATTATTTAAATTAATTAAATAGATAATAAATTTTTATTTAATTAATTATAAAATTGTATAAAATAAAGACATATGATAAATGTGACAACATCAACCAATAAAATACAACGGAATGTTTCAACCAATACCACATCAACCCCTTTTGGTCACGTCTTCATTTATAAATAGAAGACCAAGAGAAACATTTAAAGAGGTGGATCATATTGAAAAGAAAAGAAAGTCTGTCAATAGTTTCATAAGCGGTGAAGCTCCGGAATAACATATCGAGATCAAGCCCCAAGACCTTCAAATTCAAATCCATTTCAATACAAGTCTAAAGATCCTCAAAGAAATTAAATAAAATATTGATGGATATCAAACCTCAAGACCCTTGAAGTCAAATCCATTCCGAGATCAAGTTCAATAACCCTCAAAAAATTTAAACAAAATATTGATAGAGATTAAGCTCAATGTCCTTGAAGTAAAATCCATTCAAGTGGTCCTCGAAGTCAAATCCATCACGAGATCAAGCCCATGACTCTCAGAAAACATAAATTAAATCATTTCACAAATCGAAATAAAACAAAAGATACCTTTTCATGATGAAAAGAATAAAAGGAAATATATAAAAATTGCAACAATGATCAAATATTTAAAAGAGATATATTTATTTCCCATCTTATACTAATATTATTTTCAAATTATACTTTTAGCAACCAGGTTTGAAAAATTGTGTTCACACACAAATTTTACTTTTTTTTGTGAAAAAAAAAACATTTAGAAAAATAAAATTTTTCTAAGATAAATTATTGTTCAGATAGACCAAATATATCCTTATAAATAAATTCAAAATCCACAATAGACTGGTGTCAGGAAAGTGCTCAATCTGATATCCATATTTTGAGGGACTGCCCTTTTGCGTTTTGTGTCTGGAAATTGATTGTTCCTATAGGCTGGTGGGAGTTGTTTTGTAGGCCGGTAAATTTTGTAAATTGGATTAGGATTAACAATAGTTTTGCTAGGCGTAGTGAACCGCTCTCGCAGCATTGGCGTTATGTGTTCCGACAGACGGTTCATGAATTATGGTCTCTCCATAATCGTAGGAAACATAGTGCTAACATTCTTTTGTGTCCCCGAGCCCTTGCTGAAAGATGTCTCCAACTTTCTATGGAGCTTCTTTCTATGGGGACTGGGTAGTTAGCTGCCTGTTTTTTGTACAGCCCTTGTTTCAGGCTCTTTGCCTTGTGCTTTGGTATTTTTGAATACATATTGATCCGGTTTCAGACCAAAAAAAAAAAAATCCACAATATTTTATTACTATATAGCAATGAAACTGGTTAACTGAAAATTTACTAGCAAGGACCAAAGTTTTCCTATTTCACCAAATTGACTGATTTGATTTTAGAAATAGTAAATTTTCTAATAAAAAGTTTAACTTCCTTAAAATGGTCTTAAACTTTTATTTAAAGTTTTTGAATTTTACAAAAATTTTTGTGTTATCTATTTGGTCCTTCAAATAAAAAATAATAAAAAAATACATTTTCAATCATTTTTTTTTTTTTTTGATGAATGGAAGGTATATTAATAAGGAATTAATATACACAAAAGGACTCCGACTCATAGGTTCCGACATCTACCCCTCCCAATACAGAAGACCAAAGTGAGGAGGGGACAGAACCACAAAAATCGGAGTTAAACGCCCATTTGGCGAAGGAGTGAGCGCTACCATTACAAGATCTAGGGGCATAAACCATCTGCCAAAAAAGGTGCTGAATGAGTTTATGTTTACCCTCAGAAATAATATGCCTAGCACGCCAATCCTCAAAACAACTAAGTCCATTAAGGGACAAAATAACATTACAAGCATCGCCTTCAAAAACAACCTTCTCTAGGTTAAGATCTGCTGCGTGATTGAGAGCTTAAATTTTTCAATCATTTTTGTCCATGTGTCAATCACCTGATTTTTTAGGAAATTTTTGTCCATTTTTGTACAGAAAAAAAAAAAAAATCATGTGACCTGCATATGCTTAAAAATGACAAAAAATGCATTATTTTCACTAGAAAAACTTATGGAGAATTTTAAAAAAGTAATAAAATTGGAGAATTTTCCTTTTCAAATATTGTAAATCTGATATACTCCTTTTTATTTTATTTTTATTTTTTTTATGCATTTGAATATTGAGGACTAGTGGGGGGCTGGATGACTTATTTCATGTATCAGTTTAATTAAATTTAAAAATTAATATTGTTTTATTTTAATTAATATTTATAAAATATAATTAAAATAAATTTTATAATTGTATAAAATTTTATTTATTAAATTAATAATAAAAAAATGCTTTGAGCATTTATAAATTGTTTTAATACAATTAGAAATATTTTTTTTTATAAAGATTAACTTAATTTAGATAACTGTATTAATTTTCTAATGTTAATAAAATTAATATGTGTTGTAATTTTATTATATAGAAGATGTTTTAGGAGGTTTTGCTTCAAGTCATATCAAATATTTGCCAATAATACTATAATTTTACCAATTTATTATTTCTAGAAGATCCTTAATATAGAGTTTATTACCTTTATATTTTCCTATCCAATCAAATATTTATCTTTTCCTTATTAATCTTTCTTTGTCCTGATCACAAGATTTTTTTTTCCATATATTCAATTTTTATTTTTAATGATTTATAGGACTCTTTTAACTTTAATTAATCTGTACAAACATAAAATAAAAAAATTTATTATTGTTTATTTTTGTAATTTTACATAACATCTTTATAATCACATTTGTAGAATTCGTTATAAATAATTCGAACTCGTTATCATACTAGTTGAAAATCACTCAAGAAAAAAAGAAGATAAATTTTTAGTCTTTTGATTATCTTACAAAAGATCAAATGGCTTCTCCTTCCCCAGCTATGGCTATTCTCATGGTTCTCATTTTTACAGCAGGTTACAGTTGTTGTTTGTTTCTTTAATTCTCGGTGAAAATTACGTATTCAGAGTGGTGACATATATATATATATATATATATATATAATGCATGCAGCTACGGAGATGATGGTGGTGATGGTGGCACAAACACCGTCAACTCCGATAACTCCACCGTCAAGATGCACAGAAGGGTTAGGTGCATGCAATGCACGCGACTTGTGATTTGGCATGTTGCACACGGTTGTGCAACACCCTTTTCGGTGGCCGGAATCAAAAGGCTGCTTGCGAAAGCAATCCTGGCCTTGCTGCACTTTTATGTATCTGTCGCCATGATTGCTAGTCTTGATTTTTTTTTTTTTAATTTCTTTTCCTGCTAAAAAGAAAAAAAAAAAAAATTCAATTTGAAAAATGGTGATGTATCTGTAGACACTGAAATTTTATTTATATATTTAAAAAAATATTGAAGATATTGAAAGATTTTACTCCCGCGATGAGTGACACATGATAAACTAATAGTCATTGGTTGTCACTCTCTTCATCTATAAATAAGAGGCGGAACAAGAGAATCATTCAACAAGAGGGAAATAAAGGTGAAGGTGGAAATCGGAGGTAAAAACTCAGTAGTGACAGAGAAGAAAAAGAAACTCCGGCGATTCCCTTGATAGTTCCCGGTGCATCCTCCCCTTCGAGATCAAACAAAAGCCCCAAGGCTCTCGAGAAATCAAATTCATTCCGAGATCAAATTCAAAGACCATCCGGAGAAATCAAATCAATCAGATCGAGATCAAGCCCATCGGAAGAAATCAAAATCTATTGGATCGAGACAAGCCCAAAATGCCCTCGGATCCACGGCCGAAAAGAATCGGCGGAGAAATACAAAGGAAATTCGAGCCCAACATCAAAATATATATTATCTTGTTACATTTATATATTTTTGATTATTTATTTTACGTGAGATAATAATAATAAAAAAAAAAAATTTTATTGTTCACAAATTTGAACACGCCGGGAGGGGGGCCATTTCTTTTTCCGTTCATCCCCTTCGTCAAATATCATGGAGCGGAGGGTTTTTTTTTTTTTTTTTTTTTTTTTTTTTTTTTTTTTTTTTTTTTTTTTTTTTTTTTTTTTTTTTTTTTGGTTTTTTTTTTTTTTTTTTTTTGGGGGGGGGGGGGGAAGGGGTGGGGGGGGGGGGGGGGGTCCCTTGGAATGAAAAAAATTTAAACTCAAGGGGCAGATCAACATTGGTATTGCGACCTTGTCAAAACCCCCTTGATACGATTTCTTGATAATGATAAACTGTCTACAATCTAAAAAGACTCCTTGATACGAGTGTACCGCTCACAATATAAAAAAATACTCCTTGACCAACGAGTGAAACCTGTATATTGTTATTGATACAAAGCCTCCTTGACACGGGGAAAACCGTCCATATTGATACAAGAGAAAATTACTCCTTGACACGAGTATAAAATGTCTATATATCAAACCTTTCACGAGTATAAAATGTTTTTTTTCTATGATCTTGAACTACGTTAGACTTAATTCCTAAAAAGTAAGAGGGATACGTGAGGAAGCTTAGAACAAAAAAATTCTAAGTTTAGTCTTGAAAAAAAAAGAAAAAAAAGCGACCAAAAATTGAATGAAAAAAAAAAAAGAAAAAAAAAAAAAAAAAAAAAAAAAAAAAAAAAAAAAAAAAAAAAAAAAAAAAAATTTCGTATTTTATCTCCGAGTCAAATTGACTCAATTCTGATTTTATTTTAAAAAAAAATATTATATTTATCCCTTAAATTCAAATTTGAATCGTATTTATCTGCGAGTCAAATTCAAGATAGACTCAAATACGATTTGATATTTACAAAATACTTTGAAACTTGTCCACGTAATAATTCTTCAAATTAACCTTGAACAAGGTTTTAGAGGTAATTTGTAGACACCTTGAAATTTTATTTATATATTTAAAAAAATATTGAAGATATTGAAAGATTTTACTCGCGATGAGTGACACATGACAAACTAATAGTCATTGGTTGTCACTCTCTTCATCTATAAATAGAGACGAAGAGAATCATTCAAGAGAGGGAAATAAAAGGTGGAAATCGGAGGTAAAATCGTAGTGGCAGAGAAGAAAAGAAACTCCGACGATTCCCTTCGGGGATCGTCCATAGTTTCTGGTGCATCCTCCCTTCGAGATCAAACAAAAGCCACAAGGCTCTCAGAAATCAAATTCATTCCAGATCAAATTCAAAGACCATCGGAGAAATCAAATCAAATACGGATAGATCGAGATCAAGCCCGAGGGCCCTCGAAGTTCAAATCCATTCCGAGATCCAGCCCAAAACGCCCCTCGGAAGAAATCAAAATCTATTGGATCGAGACAAGCCCAAAATGCCCCTCGGATCCACGGCTAAAAGAATCGGGCGGAGAAATACAAAGATTCGAGCCCAACATCAAAATATATATTATCTTGTGACATTTATATATTTTTGATTATTTATTTTGCAGATAATAATAATCGAAAAGAGAAAATTTTATTGTTCAGTATCGAGATTATATATTAATTATTAACGTAAAAAAAAATTATAATTAAATTTGTCTAATAGTCTAATATCTATTTAAATGCTTTTTCTTACTTAACTTATTGATGAATATCCCTCACTTATGATATGGGAGGTCATGAGTTCGAGACATGATAGATGTAAGGATTTTTGAAAAAAAAAAAATCTTAGATGAATATATACAATACATAAGGTGTTTATTCGATTTAGTTTTCTAATAATTTTGATTTTTAAATTATTTTTTTTAAATAAATAGATCATTTATTTATTTGGATTTCAAAAAATTGATTTTACTAATTAAAAATTTTGACCTAGTTTTTGTTAATAGGCAAAATAATACTTTTATTTTAATTTTCACCACTTTAAAGTGGTGTGTTATTTCATATATTAAAATTTTAAAATTTTGTAACAGTTCCGAGATGCATTAAGAAAATTTTGTCATCAATCTGGGCTAATTAATTTCAATGCTTACGTGGATGGTACATAAATTGAATAATTAACCCATATAATAAATAATAATATGATCCAAAGGTCCACAGAGCCAGCTTCATGTGTATATTTTCATTTAATTGTTGGGCTCATATTGTTCGCTTTAGGATTAAAGCCTCATGAGTTTGTTCTTGGGACTTTCTCAAAATGCCTTATACTAATGGAGAAGATATAACTCCTTATATACTAATAGTAGACTTGAGTTGACACCACAAGTCCAACAATATTTTATAGCTCGAGATCCCTAAAATTAAATTATCTTTTCAAAAAAAAATAATAAAAAAACTATAAAGCCATATATACAAATATTTTTCATCACCTCAAATAAATAAAATAATATTTTTAACTCAATTATAATTATTTTTTTTTTTTATAAAAAAGTTGCGAACATTAACTTAATAGAAAATAACAACAAGTTAGTTTTTAAAATTAATTAAATTGACAAGTGTCTTAAAGAATATCTTAAATGTCTTAGGTGTTCTGCACTTTTTTATATTTTTACTACCTTAGGTGCTCTCTAAAATATGTTGTACTTGTCACGTTACTGTCCATCATGGTGTTTCTCTAAATGAGTCAAGCAACTATCCCCAACCCACGTTTCACTGCAACCTTAGTTTCACTCTTTTAGTTTGAAATACCAGATCGTTCATTAAAAGTTCATATATATATATATATATATATAAATATATATATATATTAGCCGTTTAAAACTTCGAGCCTAGAGCTTACCTCATGCAAGGAACCTATCTTACTCGAACTAAAATTAGTTTAGATATAAACATGACTTAATAACGTCATTCATAATTGAGACTCTTTTATAATACCTCGAATCATATAAAAAAAAAAAAAAAAAGTCTTTCATGTCAATATAAACATATTTTGCCACCAATAAATAAAAATGTTAAAATAGACATTTGCTAATGCCTGATTGTCACGGACTTGAACTTTTACAAATGTCATGTTCGTCACTTATTATTTGCTCTCATAATCAAGGTAGTCTAACCTTGTAATCTAGGCTTAGCTATCAATATCAAAAGCTAACTTGTGAATGTTATTTAACTAAAAGGCGTCCACCTAGTTAACGGATGACATCATCATGATTCAATGGTAGAGATAATTTGTCTAGAATATTCTATGTTTTTTCTCTATACAAATAAATATTTATATATTTCTAGTGTGTTCTACAATTATTTACAAATTTTAAGACTACTCTAATACTTTATTTCTCTCTCTATATATATATAGATCATTCTAGTGTTCTACCGCTCTTTAGAACAATATAGAAAAATTTTAGAGAGCTCTATTAACGCAGTTCATGAAATTAATGCATCAAGAGATTCATGTTGTTATAAAATGAGGGACTACAAATTATGAAGGTATTTAGAAATTCATGCCAAGAACCATATAATTAGCATCATCATCATCCATAGCAGCTATTCAACTATATGAACATACTGCTTGAAAAAATCTTGAAATATTAATACATTTATGTCATAAAAACATAACTGGAATTCATAAAATATGTCAATTATGCTAACCTGCCAACTATGGCAATCCCAATGCCAAACCAATTCATCCTTGCTAGCTGAATGGAGTTTATGAAAGCCAATTGGAAGAGTAATTCCAGTAATAGCGTATAATCAGATAATAACTTCTTGTACCCTTTCTAACTTTGCCAACATTGAGAACCCGAAGCCATAAAACCATGAATGTAGATCTTTACATTTAGCACTATGAACACTTAGCATAACTGGCTTAAACCATCCTAACTGAAGTCACTTCGTCAATTAATTCAAATTTGATTTGAGTTACACTTATGAAGTGCAACTTTTATTTGAGAAAAAGACTTACCATAACTCTTATATGACGCATACAACCACTTTCGAACTCATCACCTAATATAATGTTCACAATACGGTTTTCCTAAGAGTTTAATACTATCATAACTTTGGCTAGGAGCTTTAAATATTCTTGTCAGATTCAACGTCTTTGGCTAATTACTTTAGGCTCTTCATATTTGGATATTACTGTAGTTTTTCTTTCACACTCGGAGCTCAATGCTCCTTAGTTTTGGTCCATTGTTTGCATAATCATGATATCTTCAAACTTTGGAATCATAACTTAGGGCGCGGAATTCCTCCAAGTCTTCTTAGAATTGACGTTAGTGCTTGTCTGACATTGCTTAGGAAGGAAGCTCTTACATTTCGCTGTCCTCCAATGCGCTCCAAACCAAATCCCTTAGTCCTTGTTGTCTTTGCATCCATTGTAACACTATATGCCAAAAGAGCGACCTAAAATCACAATCAATATGAACCTTAGTACTCGATTTAGTTCCAAATATTTGAAGTTTTGGTATATTTGTTCCCAAATATTTATTATGATGTTTTAGATCCTAAATAAATTAAATTTTAGTGATTTTGGATAAAAAAGGTTTAACTAACGATAATAAATAATTGTAAGATTTCCAGACATCCTCAATTTTTTTTCCTAAGATACCAATAAAATATTACATGTTCCAATTTAATTAACCAACAAAATTAATATTGCTATCTTTTGTTAATTAATTTTATATTTTAAAAATAAAATTATTAAATCACATTGAAAATTTTATAAAGGCATCCAAAGTGTATTCATATCTCTCAAAATAATTAGAAGTATTTTAATAATTTTTTTTTAAAAATTTGAAAAATTAAAATACTTTTTTAGTAATTTTTAAAATTTTAAAAGTATTTAGTAATTTTTAAATCTATTTTTAGTAATTTTAGATATATAAATTTAATTTTTTAAAATTAAAAAATTATTTAAAATAGTTCTAATTATTTAGAATGATGAAAAATATATTTTAAATACCTTCATACAAAATTTAATACCATTACAACTTATGATATCTTTTTTAGAAAAAATTATAAAAAAATTGACTAGTTATTGTTGTATAATAATTAAATTAAAACATATTTTAGAATTAATGTCTCCCTCCAATTTAGAGTTATTCGCGAATAAAGCTCATTTCGAGATCAGTCCTTATGCCTCGGTAGAAATCAAATTGTTCGATCGATTGAGATTAATCCCGAAGCCCTCGACCTCGAACAAATTTTTAGACTCGATTAATTTCTCGAAGATTATTGAACATTGGTTCGAGCTAAACATATTATAATTTTTTTATTATAATTTATATATATATTACTTAAATAAAAAATTTAAAAAATGTCATAATATAATTGTTGTACTCGAGTACCACTTTTTTATAAACAAATATATAGGAACTAAACGAACTTTTATTGTCTGAAGTAAAATTTAATAAACTTAAGCTTTTTTTTAAAATTAAAAATTATTATTTAAAATAGTTCTAATTATTCAGAATGTTGGCACGAAATTTTATGATATCTTTTTTAGAACAATTATACAAAAATTGAATAGTTATTGTTGTATAATATTTTCATATTTTAGAATTAAGTCTACTCCCATTTATTATCTTTACTTAGGCCTTTTTAGTTAAAAAAGAACTAAAATCGTCAAAATCTAATTTATTTATTAGGATATAAAAGATTAACATAAAACATACTACACTCATAGGACTAAATCTACTAATCTTTCTTACTTAAAAAAGATGAATTTTTGAAACAGTCATTCTAAATACTAAATATGCTTCTACCAAATGATTTTATCCCGTTACAATTTTTCTTTTAACTAAAAATGAATTTTAAAAAAATTATTACAAACCATTTACACATTTAAAGATATATTTTTGTTCCATTGTCTTAATCAAATATTTATAATAAAAAGTAATATTTTAAAAATTAAGTAATTTTAGTACTATAATTTAAATGTTTTTGATGTAGTTCTAAATGTTAAAATTTTCACACATATATTTTGATTTCATTGTCTTACTCAAATATTTATAATAAAAAGTAATATTTAAAAATTAATAAGTTTTTAGCATTATTTTATATTTAAAATTGAAATGATTTTTTTTTTTAAAAAATGCGTAACTCTTGGTGGCCGTCTCACTTATAATTTGGAGGCCATGAGTTCAAGATACAGTTTCAGACTAGAATGTCTCAAAATACTTTCTTGGATTCGCAGCAACACTTTTGCATAATCTGCAATTGCTTGAAGAATTTCTCTCCATAGAAATTGAGTCTATGGAATATCCAAGTGGAATTGAGTCTCCAAAGAAAAGATGCAGCAGTTTGGATTCTACAATTTATTGTGTGCATCTTTCGTGGCAATCCCTCTCCTAGTTCATTGTACACTTCTAATAATATATATATATATTTTGCAAGAAGGTCCGATCACTAGACGTATTATTTTTGTGAGAACTCTCTAATGCTAAGTCAAAAAAGTACTCAAGAGAGAAGAGAGGGGAGAATTAAGAGTGTGTAGTATTGACTTCCGTTTATGTCTGCAACATACACACACTTTAGATCAACCCTGCAAATCGTACCATTGTGGCAAGTCCATGTAAACTTCTTTAATTAAGTATGGATGTATAAATGCATTGTTAATATCTAACTACAAACTCTAATTGTTAGAAACTACCAAAGCAATTGATATTCTTATACTTACCATCTTAATCGCGAGATAAAAAGTTTCGATAAAAATCTATTCCAACTAGTCTACAAGTCTTGCTTTATATATTTCCAAACTCCCATTAGCCTTCAACTTCAATATATAAACTCACTTGCATCCTATGCTCTTCTCTCCATGTGGTAAATCAACTATTTTCCAAGTATAATTATCATCCAATACTTGTGACTTAGTTGTCTTTAATGGTTCAACCAAGAACTAACATTATAAGCAAAAGACTATTACCCTGATTCAACTTATCATACCAAAGCACATTAGTTTTTTTTTTTTGTACACCTACATGATTGGAGGCATGTGTATTAGGTTTAGGTATAGTAGAACAAATGAAATCTGAAAGATATGAAGGAGGGTGAGAAACCCTTGATAATTATTCTAGAATGTGGAGAGAAGTGTTGTACAAAACCAGTAGTTCTAGTTATATCAGAAGTCGATTGTAGAATTAAATCAATAGAATTATCAGACGTTGTTGAATTCTTAGCAGTAAAATTTTCAAATACTGATGAATTTTATGATTCATATGTTTCAAAAGTTGTAATAAGGGAGGAATTAGGGAACTGATTAATAGAATCTAGAAAATAAATAGAAGAGGTAAAAATACCTGCCCTTGCACCTCTAATACTACTAGAATTGAAGAATCAGCAGGAGAAAAAGAAAAAGGAGGATGAAAAGGTGATATGGGAAGGGAAGAATGAGTATAGATAGGTGAACAAGGATTTGATAAACATATGGAAATGTGATTTCATGGAAAATTCAAGAAACCTCTGGTGCTATCAAGGGAAAAAAAACACAAAAGGTTGACTCCCCGGGAAAACTTGTGTCTAGCCATATGAAATTTGTGCATGCATAGATGAGGTACCCAAAAATCTTGAACTGAGTTTTGACTAGAGATTTTTTATACAATTGAAAGAAAAGCGATGAATTGTTTAATAGATGGGTTAGGAATGATATTGAATATTATACACAACATGAAGAACACAAAACTCCCCCAATATTGTAAAGGAGGAATGGATTGAATGTAAGAGCTCTAGCCACATTAAGAATGTTATTCATTATTTTTCTCTCAACTATACCATTTTTGTTCAGTGTAGCCACATATGAGGTTTGATAAAGTATGCCATTGGAAGCAATAAAAAAATGCAAAGTAAATTCAAGACTATTATCACTTTTAATAGTTTTAATGTATACATTGAAATGAATTTTAACATAGGTGTAGAATAGTTGGAGAACATTCTTAGCATCATATTTATATTTCAAAAGAAACAGCCAAGTATTTATACTAAAATCATAAACAATTGTCAAAAAGAACTTATGGCCATACTGGGGGAGAAAACAAATCTTCGATGTCTTGTTAAAGGGTAAATAAGGCATTGGTCATATGGAAAATGACTAATTTCTTTATTCTATTGTTGTAGAATCTTTAAAATAGTAGAAGAATGATGGCCAAGTCTATAATGCCATAACATATCAAAGGTAAAGAGGTATGGGAAGTGGTATCAAAAGCATTGAAAGTAAATGCATGACTAAGATTAAGGTAGTAAAGACCATTGAATAATAACTCTTAGTTGAATCATCCTCATAGTGGCAATATCTTAGATAAGGCAAGAATCTTTAATGAAATGAACAATGAAGTGAGAAATGAATTTTAATTGGCTAGGAGAAATCAAACTAAAAGTAAATTGGGGAACAAAGGAAAAATTTAATTTTTTGAAAGTATGTTCCCTTTATATAAGAGTTGGATTTTTGAACCATCATGAAGGTACACAAGCATTTTGTGACATGAGATAAGGAAAAAAATGTTTTTTTTTTTTTTTCCATATATATAATTAGCAGCACCGAATCTAGAATCCAATGTTTAAATATGAGTTACTGATTTTACATGAAACTAATATAAGTTTAGTTGCATCTACTACGCATGAGCAAAAAGAGCCATGGTTGATTGAGTACTTTGTGATTCAAAAAATGATGTAGAAGATCTCTTAACCCTATTGGAAGCATAATGTATCCGCAATACATTGTACTGTTCCAAAGTTAATTAAGGAATTTGCAATTTCTACAATTTGATCAACTTCCTTAGTTACAATGAAACTAGAATGAGAAATACTACAAAAAATAATCGGTACATTATGCACTTGTGACTGAGTATTAACATGCTTATTCCTATAATTGGTTTAGAAAATCATCTTTTTGGTAACACCAATTTATAGTATCCCCTATGAAATCACAATAGGTGCACTTCCACCTTCTGAAATCATTATTTCTTTTCGGACCAATATTAGTATTTACATTTATCTTAGTTGTTGTATATTATTGATTGTGTGCACTTAATTCTACTACTGACTATGTACATATTTTGGTTGGTATTCTTTGGGATCCATGACATGAGAAACACATAAATGTTCATAGTATTGTTGCCTTTCAACCTTGATTGACATGTTAAAAGCTTCATTCAAAGAAGGAAAATGATGTATGCATAATACTTGAATCTTCATTTGTGAAAAAAAAAAAATTTCATTTAAGCGTTTCACAAATCTAATAGAGTAATCAAAATCATTTTGCTCCTTAAGTGTCCTAAGCATTCCACATAAACCTTGTGGCTTACATGAGCAATTTACAAATAGTCTTTAGTAATTCTTCCGAAAGTATCTTAAGGCTTGTAAAAAGTTGAAAATTTGAGATTTTTTTTTTTATTGAAATAAAAAAATGATTTAGCATAATTGTATTAATTTAGTATTACACCTTTATTCTCTTTTTTTTTTTAAATAAATTGATTATTCATCTAATTTTAAATCAAAATAATTTTTTTTTTGTCAATAATTAATAAATACTGATTAAAATTTTTGCCATTGTCATGTACTTAAAATATTGGATTGTTAATTAATGGACTAAATGAAACTAGGGCGAGCAGTAAAAGGACCAAGTTCTAGTTCAGGATTTGATTTGACATTTGAGGCTAAATTAAATAAACCATAACCTCCGGCAGAGTTAAGAGTGGGGAAGACGACTGTTCTACAAAATCTCCTTCACTTTGGCCGCCTTTTTTTCACCAATCTTCTACAGAATCTTCACAATCAGAAAATAATTAGGACAAAAAATGGTTCGGAATTTGGTTTTTAAACCCCTTTATCTCGGTTCTTCAGTTTCAAGAACGAGGAGGAAGTCTCCGTTTTCAGTTTCGTTCGCTCTCTTTAGTTCCATTCCCGGATTTCAGAAAAGTACATCTCCCTTTTTGCAGCAAAATGCTGAAGATAATGATGCAGTCGAGACCGTCTTTAGGATAATTACGACCTCAAAGGATGTCAAAACATCACTGAAGTCGGCAGCAGCTTCAATTTCTTTCTCAAATGATTTGATTGATAAAGTGCTTAAAAGGGTCAGATTTTCTCATAGTAATCCCTTCCAGGCTTTAGAGTTCTTTAACTTTACCTCTAAAAGAAAAGGGTTTATTCATTCTGCATTTTCTTTGGATACTATGCTCTATGTTTTGGGTAGAAGCCGAAAATTTGATCTCATTTGGGATTTGTTATATGAAATCAAGAAAAAGGATCAATCTTTGATCACCCCTAGAACTGTTCAGGTAGTGTTAGGTAGGATTGCGAAGGTTTGTTCGGTTAGGCAAACTGTGGACTCGCTTAGAAAGTTTCGGAAACTTGTTTTGGACTTGGATACTACCTATTATAATGCTTTGCTTAGGACATTGTGTCAAGAGAAGAGCATGTCTGATGCTAGAAATGTGTATCATAGCTTGAAACATGAATTTCAGCCTAATTTGCAGACATTTAATATATTGTTGTCAGGTTGGAAGTCATCAGATGAGGCTGAAATGTTTTTTAAAGAAATGAAGGACTTGGGAGTTAAGCCGGACATTGTTTCTTATAATTGTTTGGTGGATGTTTACTGTAAAGGTAGAGAAATGGAGAAGGCAGATCGTGTTGTAAAGGAGATGAGAGAGAGGGATATTGATCCTGATGTGATAACATATACCATTTTGATCGGTGGATTGGGGTTAGTGGGGCAACCAGATAAAGCCAAGGAGATTTTGAAGGAGATGGTAGAATATGGGTGTTATCCCGACGTGGCAGCGTACAATGCTGCTATTAAGAATTTTTGTATTGCTAGGAGGATTAAGGATGCATATTATTTAATGGAAGAAATGATTAACAAGGGGTTGAGCCCGAATCCAACTACTTATAATGTATTTCTAAGGGCGTTTAGTTGGTGTAATGATTTGAGGGAATCATGGGACTTATATTTGAGGATGAAGAGAACAGGCTGCTTACCCAATTCGCAGTCCTGTATGTTTTTGATCAAGCTGATCAAGAGGCATGAGGAAGTCGAGATGGGTCTAGAGTTATGGAATGACATGGTGGAGAAAGGGTTTGGATCATACACTTTGGTCTCTGTTGTCCTGTTTGATTTGCTTTGTGATTTGGGGAGGTTGGAGGAGGCTGAAAGATGTTTCTTGCAGATGGTAGAGAAAGGTCAGAAGCCAAGTCATGCGTCATTTAGGAGAATCAAGGTTCTTATGGAATTGACTAAGAAACATGATGATCTTCTCATTTTAACAGAGAAGATGAATAGTTTTGGCCCTTCAATCAGAAAGATCACATTTGACTAAACTGTTAATTTTACAGTTGAATTCCAATGGTTGTACTTGAGATGTATAAGGAATAATGAGAATAGATCACTGCAAGTTCCATTTACATCTTCTCTTCTTCCTGTGAACCAAATCAACTGTTGTGTGATACAAAGGGTCAACATACGGAATTTCACTTATATAGAAGTGCAAATCCAGTTCTCTTCCTATGGAAATCCAGGTGATGAACAATCTTCTTACACATGTGATATGTTATGTTTTTGTGAGTAGATTTTTCTCCATTTCTACTTATGTTAGCAGTGATGTGTCTTCTGAATTTTTGTTGAATATGTCTTCTGACAACAGAATTTTTTGGAGGAGCTCCATTAATGTCTGCTGAAAACAGTTTTTCATTGATATATCATCTGACAAAGGAGTTAAATTCATTCAGTTTATGACTGTAATATGTACACCAAATGAAATATTAGCATGTGGTCCATGAGCACCTGTTGACTTTGTTGGAACTTCTAATCAATGTATGATTTCCTTTTAACCAAGTGATTTGTATCTGCATGCTTAAGGATGTGTTACATTGAAATTACACTGAGCTTACAATCATCAATAGGTTGGGATTTAAAATGCTCTGTATGCACAATAAATAGCTGGGAGTTTCTACAGGAATCTAAATATGTATAACATCTTAATGAAATGTCACATTGATGTATGTATATATAAAATATGAAATTTTGTCCGGTTTGATAATTCTGCAATGGTCGCCAATCATAGATAAAGTATCAAAGTACCTTCTGGTGCAAATGCCATATTATTATTTATTTTTTTTTTTTGGCTATTTTGAAGTTCTTCTGATCCCTGTAACATTTATCTTCAGTTCACTCTCTGATTTTGCTAACAATATTAGGAACCTTGAAAATGGAAGGAAAACAGAAAACAGAACTTTTTTCACTTTAGTTAAGATTAAGCAGCTTGTAATTGGTGAGGAATGATTACTCGAAGTTCAATCAACTTCAGTTATTCTCATATTTTTTGAGATGCATGTGTAATATGTGTTTGAATATATATATTTTATTGCCTTTTAATATCTTAATGTTTTATGCAATTTTTTGGGGGGTTTATATGTATATTTATACTAAATATGAAAGATATATTTCATTTCAAGTTGCATCAGAAAAAATGGCCACATCACGGACATCACACTGAAATGGTGTTAGAATTTATATTCTCAAAGAGGTATGTTCTTGGAGTGCATGATATGTGTTCTTTGTGACTTTTAACCATATCCTTATGTTGAACATCAAAAGAATAGAGCATATTTCAACTCTCACATTCAATCAAATTTAGTTATTATATCGTAAGACTGGGAAAGATGTTCACTGAAGGGGAAAAGAATATACTATGCATCTTTTTATTATTATTATTTTTTTTGTATGTTCTTCCTTTATTCTATATTTTTCTACTTTTATTCTTGGATGAATATTGTCTTAATTCTGTTGCCTATGTTTTCTAGGTAGATTAATGAGTGTGATTCTGCAAATGAAATTATACTCTGAAACAAATCAGGATTTGCATGATCAAGTTTTACCTCACTCTTTTCTATTGAAAATGTTATGCTATGCTAAGTATGAACCTCTTAGGCACAATGAATATGAAACCTCTTAAGCACCTATTATGGAATAAGCTTATGTGTCTTCATTATTATCCAAGACTCCCTTTTGACCATTTTGCTGCTCTTTTGGAGGGGCAGAAATTGTCTTTATGAGAATTTGTCTTTTTAGGCAGTAAATCGCAAAAGGCATTGGAACCTGAGTGCTTTGAAACATGCTACTCTGTCAAGGCATATATTTGAAAAAACTTATTGGAACTTAACAGGTTCTTATTGAAGGGATGTTGTTTATGCACATTGGCCTCTGATGATATTTATTTTTCTTCACGATGTGGTAAATTTTTATTTTGAGTCTTTCTTATCAAGAGCTTGTTTTAGTATAGAAGTGTTTTTTCATGGAGGAACTTTCACAATTTTATTTTTTTTTTTTTTTTTTTTTTTGTTAATTATTATTTTTTTATTGTAATTTTGTTAAGTGAGATATCTTATATTACAGCTTTTCTAATGACATTAATTTGTAATTGTTGAACTTTTTTAGGTTTTTGGGTCTTTTTATTTTCCTTTATTTTTTTACATTTTTTTTTTTATCTTCATAATGGTATTTTCTGTAATTTTATTTAACTTTTTAAGGTTTTACTGTCTTTTGATTTATCTTCTTAAATTTATTTACCTTTTATAACTTTATGGTTTATTATAAAACTTCTCATTTTACCCATTTATATTATCTATTATATATAAAATTCTAAAATTTTAATTACATTTTTAAATTGTTTTTATCATTTTTTTTTTTTTTTAAGTTTTGATTTTTCTTTTTCAATTTCATCTCTATCTCAATTTATATTATTTATTTTTTTATTCTTACAATTTTTTTATGACTCTTATTATATTCTTTTTATATTATCTATTTAGAAATAAAATATTAATAATTTTTTAACTCGACATTTGATATACACACTGCGAAGTGTATCACTAGATTTTATATATGATTTCCATGCTATTGATGAGGCTCTAAACTTTCTTTTGAACTTCTCAAACAAATCAAAGAAAATCCAAATTTATACAATTTTATTGTACAAATAATTATTCTTAATTTCCATCACACTTCTTCTTTAATTTAATTAAAATATTTTTTTATAACAAAACTTTGTTCAACAACGTTGTTATAGTAAACAAATCTAATTGACCTAATTGAATATTTTTATTTTATGTATATATATATATATATATATATATATATTTGAGTGATGAAATTGACACTTCAACAATAAAGTTCAACTATGATGGTTTAACTATTAAGATGTAGATAATGAATAAGTTTTACAATTATGCCCCCTATAGACAGAAAATTATCTACTACATTTCTTTATTTTATGGTTGAAGTCGATATTAAAATAACCATCGATTTATTTCTAATATCTTTTTTATTTCAAATATCGTAAACAATAATAAGTTTTTTTTTTTTTTTTTTTTTTTTTTTTTTTTTGTTATATATATATATATTATCTTTTTAAATTTTAACATATAAATTTTTTAGTATGTGAAATGTTTTTCGAATAAATATGTATATTTTGGCATGTTAGATCCTTTTTATATGTTATTTTTATCTAACATTTAAAACTATTAAAAATAGGTGTGCATAAATTATGAAGATAATGTAGACTTTATATGTATTAAATAATATCGAATGATGTGCATGTTAAGCACCAGTGGTCTAGTGGTAGAATAGTACCCTGCCACGGTACAGACCCGGGTTCGATTCCCGGCTGGTGCATCCTTTCTTATTATTATTGTTGTTGTTGTTTTTTTTTTTTTTTTTTTTGATAAATGTTTGATTCATAGAATAAAAAATTATTATTGTTGTTGTTGTTGTTGTTGTTGTTGTTGTTGTTGTTTTTCTTTCTTTTCTGGTTTCTAGAGTTTCTTAAGAGAATTTTTTTTTTTTTTTTATTTTTATGTAAAGTAAACTAAATTATTTATTGAATTAAATACTGAATCACTTTATATGTTAAAGATAAGAGAATGTAATCTTGTTCTTATATTTTACACGTCATAATTCGTGTTTTGTTAATTTATATTTAATTAGTACTTACTAAATAATTTAGTTTATGTTTCAAAATAAAATTATAATTTTTAATACATATATATGTTTTCGATTGTAATCTTTATGTTCTACTGTAAAAAGTTAAAAGATAATTTAGAATATTATGTATATATATCAATATATATTTAAGAATTTAAAAATATGTATAAATGTGTGTGTGAGTGTGCGATGAGCCGAAGACAAGCTTTTTAATTCAAGTAGAGATAAAAAAACTTATATTCTACTTCATTTAAACATATTATATTTTAGGTGGAATGAGAAAATTTGTATAAATAAATATTTTTAACTTATTTTATTCAATCTCTCAAAAGAAATAAATTAAATTTTTAGTCCTATATTTCTCATAAAGATAGATAATTGAAAATTTATATTTATCAAAATACACTAAAACATAATTTTTTTTAATAAATTTAATATTTATTCTTAGGTTCTGAAGTTTAATATCATCAAAGTGGTTTGAACCCTATTAAGAATAATGAGACCCAAAAACAATTTAGAATAATGATGACTTAGATCATCTAAAACTTAGATTCTCAAAAGAAGAACAAAGAGCCTTGACCCCTTTATGTGCAAAGAAATAAGAACCAAAGGTATAAGAAAGATGTGGGACGTTATTGTGAGACCTAGTCTTAAGTTAGGGGCAAATAAGTAATTTACAAGTTTTATTTAGTAATCGTATTTAAATTATTATTTTTACTTGCTATTGACGGTATCGAGTTGAGTAAGAATAAACTAGGTATTTGTAAGAAAAATCTGGGTTTTTTTTTTTTAATATAAAAAGAGAGATAACTTTCGAACCTAGACTTAAGTTACTCTGTCTAATTGTTGGGGTTTAGGAAGTTGTGGAAGCGAACAAGAGTGAGTAACCGGCGATTCGCTCGACTAACGAGTAAGTTAGGTTTCTTTCTTCCTAATTGAATTAGGTTATGAATTACCTTAAAATTGAAGGATTTTTGTTGATTAATTAATTTAGGTTGGATAATACAAGGATTGGCTGTTGTTTTCAAAACTTTTCCAAATCTTGAGAGGTGAGTAAATATATAATTTTCTCAAAGGAATAATTTTATATTTTTGTTAAGATAATGAGATTATTATTTTATGTTATGATTTTTAATATTGTCTAAATATAAGGATCTGCTTAGTTTCTATTTGTAGTAGTTAGATTAAAATTTTTAAAAAGAATTTTGAAACTTTGATTTTTGGGCATTTTCAGCGTTTTCGTTAAAATTTATTTATTTATTTATTTTATTTAATTCTTGGATTTTAAAGTCTGGGAGGAAATTTTTAATTGTAAAATTTTTACAGAAATTTGGTTTATGGAGATTTTAGTTTATTAACAGTTATTTTATTTAATTATTTTATTATAAAAATATAAGCTTTGATTTTGGACGATTTTAGATGACTTCGGAAGCTGACAATTGATTTCAGAAAATTATTTGGATATCTATTTTCTTTTCTTTTCTCTTTTAATTTGTCGTTTCTCAGCTTCTTATGTATTTCCTTTCAATTTTATATGATTCCAGAATACTATTTATTTATTAGTTTTCCTTCGTATCCTATTTCTTAAACTTATAAGTATATATATATACACATTACTTTTATTTTAATTAGTTAGGTTATTAAAAATTCTGATATTGTATTTATTTTATTCTATTTAAATTATCCTTTAAATTTTCAAATTTCAAAAATTCAGTTGACAATTTATCTTTATTATTATATTTTATAAAAAATTCTACCGAAATCTCTTGAATGATATATTATTATTATCTTTTTATTATTAGATTTGGTTTCTTAAGAAAGTATCATTTTTTTTTTTGTGTACTGGATGATTTTATTATGTTTATTAATTATTATTTATTTAAATTATTTAAGTGTGTTCTAAAAAAAAAGTATACTTTTGGCTCAAGTTAATTAGGAATAAGTTGGTTCCAAACTTTACAAGTTCTAAACCATTGAGCATGGTAAAAAACTCTATTGTTATATGTTTTGGCCTCTTAGCAGGATAAACAGCTATGATTGATATCAATTAAAACCAACTAATGATTACTTGCTTGAGCCTCATAAAAGAAAAGTGGAATTGTATTTGAATTCTTTCCATTTCTCTTCAGTTTGAAACAAAGTAATGTTATGAGAATGTTTTTGATTTCCTTTGAAAGTTTTTTTGTATATATTTCCTAAGTATATGTGATTCTATTTTGATATTTTGACTACAAAGGTGTTTTTAAGGTTTTTGGAGAAAAAAATAGAGTAATAAAACTCCGTTTATTCACTAGGCTTTTTAACTCATCCCCCTCCCTTTAATATTTCTTTTGTAGATTCTAGTGATGATGAATAAGTGAATGTGGGGAACTCCATTCTGGATAGTTGAGCTAATGGTTATTTAATTTAATTAGAGACAAATTTTCTTTTGGATTTACTTTTTTTAAAATTCTTGTAATAAATTTGGGTTGCATCCCTAATCAAGTTATTGTTTATTAGTGGATTATCTACTTAGTCAATTGGAATTAATTTGAGATATTTTATTTGGACTTATGAATTTTAGTTGTTTCCTTGATATTTTCTTGTGGAAAAAATTTTGATAGTAAGGGATAAGAAACCTTGTGCTTTCGAGGTGGAACCTTGAGAGTATGACCGTGTTACAACCCGGATTCGGGACGTGACATTTAGTGGTATCAAAGTAAGAGGTTATGAATCCTAAGATACTTAAGTAACGATTTTAAATTGTTAGTTGATGGTAGCTTCTTATATTAAGTTCTAAATTTTTATGTGATATACGTGACTGCAGCTTATCTAGTTGATTTGGAATGTTACTCAGATGGCGAGACATGGAACAACTAGAGGACGAAATGTAGCTCCTGGCAGTGGGATAGCAGAACAAGATAATGATATGATTGTACCATTGTGGAATCTAGGTCCTGGAACATCATCAATGAAAACCGAAAATACTGGACCTTCTATGACGTCGACCGATTTTGCTGCGATCCTTGCTATGATGGCCCAAATGATGCAAGCCCAACAACGTTTTCAAGAAGAGCAATTGAGGCGACATGTTGAGGAAGAACGTCCTAATCAAGATGAAAATGGAATAAGGTCATGTTATGTGCGACTTCGGAAAGCAAGTATGCTAAGCTTTGAGGGAACTACTAAACCAGAACTTGCAGAAAAGTGGCTTAAGGATTTAGAGAAAAATTTTCGAGTACTTGAGGTTAGTGAAAACTTGAAGGTGGATTTGGCAATTGCTTTTCTTACTGGAGAAGCGGAGAGATGGTGGGAAGGTGCAACACCAACATATGTCACCACGGGTCATCCCCTAACTTGGGAGGTGTTTAAGAGGGCTTTCTTGGATAATTACTTTCCCAAGACTCTTCGAATTGAGCGTCAAAGAGAGTTTTTCAACTTGAAGCAGACAGAAGGAATGTCGATTGTTGAGTATGCAGCTAAATTCCATTCGTTGGGAAGATTTGTTCCAGAATTTATGGCTAATGAGGACCTAAAACTTTTACGATTTCATGATGGATTACTTGGAAGAATTCAAGGTAAAATGGTTGCAGTACGATCTCAAAGCTACACCGAGGTATATGAAACTGCTATCAATGTGGAGAAAAATATAAAGAGAGCTGATGTTGTTAGGCTAAATAAAAGATCGAGATCATCTAGAACTCAAGATCAGAATTTAGGGCTTTCTTCGGATAAGTCTCAATTGGAGACAAAGGGATTCCCTTCCAAGAAAGTAGCAACCGAAAACCAGCGTAAGCCGTGTGAGACTTGTGGTCGTGTTCATTTTGGTGAATGCAGATGGAAAACAGGAGCGTGTTTTAGGTGTGGGAAATTAGGACACAAAATTGGAGATTGTCCTAACATGGTGCCAGTGATTTCAACCAAGTCTTGAGAGCCAACAAAGCACACAAATTCTCAACCCAATTCTAGAGTTTTTGCTTTGACCAAGGAAGATAAGAATACGAATGATTTTAACATAGGTATGATTGTAGTAAACTCCGTTATTATTAAGTTCTCATTGATTTTGGTGTTTTAATTCTCTTACTCCTAGAAGATTCTCTAAATTTTGAAGTCGACTTTATTTGGTTGAGTGGAAAGTGTTGTGTGTCTGCCCTAGTAATAAGTGTTGTTTAACAATGGATTTTAACAGATTTATAAGCGAAGGTGAATATAGTGCGCAACGGAAGTGTGTGGGTTGTAGTCAAATGTAATTTAAGTTTGGATTGATGTGTATAAAGGTAACTATATTTTAAGTTTCGAGGACGGAACTTTTTGTAAGGAGGGTAGAATATGAAACCTAGCCTTAAGTTAGGGGCAAATAAGTAATTTACAAGTTTTATTTAGTAATAGTATTTAAATTATTATTCTTAATTGCTATTGATGTATAGAGTTGGGTAAGAATAAACTAGGGTTCTTTTTTTACAAAATAAAAAAGAGAGATATAACTTTCGGAACCTTAGAAATTTCTGACTCTACCGTCTAATCGTTTAGGTTTAGGAAGCGGAGGAAGCGAACAACAGAGTGAGCAACAAGTGGAATTCTGATCGACAAGGACTAACGAGTAAGTTAGGTTTCTTTCTTCCTAATTGAATTAGGTTATGAATTACCTTAGAATTAAAGGATTTTTGCTGGTTAATTAATTTAGGTTGGATAATACAAGGATTGACTGTTGTTTTTGAATCCTTTCCGAATTTTGAGAGATGAGTAAACAAATACTTTTCTCAAAGGAATAATTTTATATTTTGTTAAGATACTGAAATTATTATTTTATGTTATGATTTTTAATATTGTCGAAAGGATATGCTTAGTTTCTATTTGTATTAATTAGATTAAATTTTTTTAAAAAAATTTTGAAACTTTGATTTTTGGGCATTTTAGGCGTTTTTGTTAAAATTTATTTATTTTATTTAATTCTTGGATTTTAAAAGTCTGGGAGGAAATTTTTAATTGTAAAAATTTTAAGAAATTTGGTTTAAGGAGTTTTTAGTTTATTAGCAGTTAATTTATTTAGCTATTTTATGTAATTATTTTATTATAAAAATATAAGCTTTGATTTTGGACGATTTTAGTATATATATATATATATTAACACATTACTTTTATTTTAATTAGTTAGGTTATTAAAAATTCTGATATTTTATTTATTTTGTTCTATTTAAATTATCCTTTAAATTTTCAAATTTCAAAAATTCAGTTGACAATTTATCTTTATTATTATTATATTTTATAAAAAAATTCAACCGAAATCTCTTGAATGATTTATTATTATCACTCTTATTATTATTATTATTTGTTATTAGTATTTGGTTTCTTAAGAAAGTATCATTTAATTTATTTTTTACTGATGATTTTATTATGTTTATTAATTATTATTTATTTATATTATTTAAGTGTGCTCTAAAAAAAAGAAAATATAAGTTTTGTCTCAAGTTAGTCAGGAATAAACTTTACAAGTTCCGAACCATTGAGCATGATGAAAAAGCAACTAATAACTATTCACTTGAGCCTCATAAAAGAAAAGTGAATTCTTTCCATTTCTGTCTAGTTTGAAACAAAGTAATGTTATGAGAATGTTTTTGATTTCATTTGAAAGTTATTTTGATATTTTAACTTTTTTATATATTTTCTAAGTACATGTGATTTTATTTTGATATTTTGACTATTAGTATGATTTTTAAGGTTTTTGGGAAAAAAAAAGGATAATAAAATTCTGTTTATTCATTGAGTTTTTTATCTCATCCCCTCCGTTTAATATTTCTTTTGCAGATTCTTGTGATGATGAATAAGTGAATGTGGGGAACTCCATTCTAGATAGTTGAGTTGATGGTTATTTAATTTAATTAGAGACAGAGTTTTCTTTTAATAAGTTGGGTTGAATTCCTAATCAAGTTATTGTTTATTAGTGGATTATCTACTTAGTCAACTGGAATTAATTTGAGATATTTTATTTGGACTTATGAATTTTAGTTTTTTCCTTGATATTTTCTTGTGGAAAAATTTTGATAGTAAAGGATAAGAGACCTTGTGCTTTTGAGGTGGAACCTAGAGAGTACGGTCGTGCTACAACCTGGATTCGGGGCATGACAGCCACACTCAAGAAATTAGAAGGATTGTAAGTGATAAGTCAAAAATTTGAACGTCACAAGAAAGATTTTGATATTTTATAATAAGTTCTTTGAAGAACCAAAGAGAAAATACTCTCACAAATATGTTAATTCCAAAATCTAGTTTGCAAATTCATTTTTTCCCCTATCTATACTTAGAACAACCATCCAAGAATAGGAATAGCTAAATTTAAAGCATTGAATTGATATATGTATCAATATTGACCAAAATTCTTTAAATCTAACTATATTAGACTTCCAGAAAATATAAATATGTGTCCATAACTTCTCTAAACTTAAAAGGACATGTTTTGGGAGGTTGACCAACCTTTTACATTGCCTCAATAAGATTAACTGTGCATTGATCAACCCATATTTCTTGGATTAGACTATTAGTGCTTATTTGAATTAACTCTTACTCGTGTAATACCTAAAAAGAAAACAAAATTGAAAATTGACTTTTATAAATATAATTAATTTATTTACTCTTCTTGCTACCAAAGCCAAAAAAACCTTTTTTTTTTAATTTAAAAAATATCAATGCATTATGTTCACAAATAAAAAAAAGATAGATATTTTATTCTAAAAGAAATAAAAATAAAAATAAAAATGTTGACCATTAATATAAAAATAAATGTTTTACTTTGAAAAAAGATGTTTAAATTATTGGAAACTAAGCTATAAAAGGAGACAAATAAGATAAGTTATAAACTCGTTGGAGCTGTAGTTGTAGCTACACTAGTGAATATATATATATATATATGCATCCAATCAGCTCACAGGTCTTAGTACCAAGCTGAATTTGAAACATAATAATTACAACCAAACTTATAATTTATCCTCCTACAAGCTATTTATATTGTTTCAGATGTATAATATCTAGAAATTTATATAAACTCGTAATAGTTAAATAATAAAATGTTACAAGTTTGAGAAATCCAAAAAAAAAAAAAAAAAAAAAAAAAAAAAAGGAGAAGATTTATTTAAATCAAAATTTGTTATGAGCAGACTCATCTATTTATAAGTGTTTTTGAAGTATTTAAGTTGAAAGTTGCTTTTCATTATTATAATTGATCTTGATAATTTAATTCAATCGCTTCATGATGAGGCTTTTATCATCTCAAAAAGAAGAACAAAAAATAAAAATAAATGTATTATGTATCACACATAAAAGTTAATAAACTATTTATTAATCATTTTTTTTTAAAATTATAAATATATTTGTATATTATGTCGTATGACACTTATCAATTTCATTTCAATGGAAAGCTAAATAAGAATTCTAATTAACATACTAAAACAATATCAAATTTCAAAATCAAAGTATTTCATTTACAACTTTTTTTTTATTTTTTATTTTTTGGGAAAAGATATTATATATTATTATCAAATTGCGATGGATTTTTGACATTCACTTAATCGTCAATGAATAATTGTAAAATGTTCATTGTAAATTCGTCATAATTTGTGACGGTCATTATTAATCATCACAATATCATCACAATTACTAACGACTTATTGGTTGTGGAAATTTATTGCAATGAATTTGAGACGTTCACTTAGTCATCGGTGAATATTTATAAAATGACCGACCCAAATCGTCGCAATTTGTGATTGTGATTATTAACCATCACAATTATAGATAGCTTATTAGTTGTCACAAATTGAGACGGATTTGTATTAACTGGTCAACGTGACTAGTGAAAATTTTATGCCGTTATTAGTGACGACTCCAAGACCGTTGGAAAATTTTGTTACGAAATACAATTTTTCTTGTAGTATTCGTCGGTTAGGTTTCATTCATATAAAATATAATAAGGAACTAAATGAATTGTGTAATAACTAAGTCTTCTACGTAATTAGATCATGGGTATTGGATAAGAATTTAAATAACTTCGATGCATAATAAATATATATATATATATATATATATATATATATATATATAATGTATATATTATAGACTATAACAAAAAAGATAAAAATTAAAGTTATGTCAAAAGTATTTAAAACAAAAAATATAGAATATAAAAAATTTAAGACTGTATAATAATCACAAATTTTTATGTAAAGAAAACTTCTTAATCACAAAGATATTAGAAAAAGTAAATGACAATAAAACAAACCAATGTTTGGAACTTCAATAAAGTTACATTCAATTCACTAACTTTCTTCTTTGTCTGCCATTTCTTTTCCTTGGTCTTCCTTTCAGTTTTATTGTTCTGTCTACAATTTCATTGTACCATTTAGGTTTTCCAGTCAAGAACATTGCACACCCAATGGAAACTCCCAGTACCACTCCACAACCATATCCTATGACCACAGCTCTCCAACTAAACCCGTCCTTGAAGTTTTCAGAATTTTCTTGTCCATTTCTTGAATATGGGGATGGCTGAGATATTGTTTCATTAGTTTCTCCACATGTTCTTGTCAATGGAAATCCACAAAGTGCTAAGTTTCCAGTGTAGGAGTTATTCCCGAATGTGTGAAACTGATTACCTTGAGGAATACGTCCAGTAAGATGATTTTCAGAAAGGTTTAAGACTGCGAGAGAGGTAAGTTTTGTTAGTTGCCAAGGAATCTCTCCATCGAGTTGGTTTGATGACAGGTCTAATGATTCAAGCCTCCTCAATTCTCCAAGTGATGATGGAATCTGGCCTTGAATTTTGTTATGAGACATGTTTAGCAGTTTGAGCCCTTTCAAGTTTCCAATGGATAATTTTGGAATGTCTCCAACAAAATTATTGCTTGACAAATCAATGATTGTTAGAGTAATTAGCACTCTTGATATTTCTATTTCGTTCCCCTTGATGACTAAACTCACGGAATCTCGATAATATAAATAGTTTGCATCCTTCATCTCCATGTAAATGGGTAGCCCTTCTTCTTGATGATCCTGATTCATCATGGCCTTGAAGCTTGTAAAAATCTTTTCTGGAAATTTTCCGTTGAAGTTATTGTAGGAAATATCAAATATGCGAACATTTGGAAAAGGGGTTTCAGAATTGAATCCTGGAATCGGACCATGGAATTGATTTGACTTCAGGATTAATACTCGAAGTTCTTGAAGATTTTCCAACCAAAATGGGAATTCGTCAGTCAAGAAGTTGTTTCCCAAATCCAGTACTTCTAACTGTTGACAATTAAGGAGAGTTCTTGGAATTGACCCTTGTAGCTGATTTCCATTTAGAGCAATATTTTTCAATTGGTTGCTCTCTTGAAAATTTGTGGGAATGGAACCATGGAAATTATTTCTTCTCAAGTCTAACACCATTAACTGACTGCTAAAATTTCCAAAACAAGAAGGAATCATACCACTTAAGTTATTATTAGACAAATCAAGAACATTAAGTACATCTAATTCACAGATATGAGTGGGAAGTGTTCCTTGAAGCATGTTAGATTGGAGATGAAGATAGGCTAAAGATTTCCATGGAAGCTTGTCAAGAACTGTGAGATAGTTATGAGAAAGATCAAGGTAACCCAAGAAATCCCACTTTGTAGACCTAAACCAGTGTGGAATTCGACCATGGATCTTGTTTTCGGATAGTTCCAAATTCTGAAGAAAATTTGAGTACTGTATGAATGATGGAATCTCCTCAATCTCACAGGACGATAGTCGCAAAATAGTTAGAACAGGAAAGGTGATATTTTCTTCATTGTTTTTATTGCTCCATTTCAAGTTATTATATGATATATCAAGAACTGTTAGAGTGTTGGGGAACATGGTGAGGTCAACCATACCACTGAAATTGTTTGATGAAATATAAAGGTAATTCAAGAAAGCTGATTTTGAAAAGGGTTTAGGAATCTGACCGCTTAGCTTATTGTTGTTTATCAAAATGCCCCACATTTTCTTTGACTTGAATTCAGAAATTTTTCCTGTGAATCGATTATTGTCAAGCACAACGAGTTTCAGAGATGGAAGATTAAACAGCCAAGATGGTAAAGTGCCTGTGAGTGAGTTATTGGATAATGAAAAGTAGGTTAGTTTTTGAAGTCCTATAGCTATTTGGGGAAGATAACCAGTGAGGGAATTCATACGTAAATCTAAATAGAAAACCTCAGAAAGATTTACAGCAGAAGATGGGAATTGACCGAAAAGTTTATTCGATGCAAGATTTAGAAAAGTAAGCCTCTTGAGATGCATGAAAACATCAGGAATTTCACTTTTGAAATTGTTAAGTGAGAGGTCAAGGTAGGTGATTTGATCAAGATTTGAAATTGAAGATGGGATTTTACCACCGAAATTGTTGAAGGAAAGGTCCATTTTGATAATATGTGTGAGGTTTCCAATTGAATTGGGGAGAGAACCAAAGAACTGACAACTAGAAAGAAGCAAGTAATTCAAAGATTTTGCATTGCCGATTGAATCAGGTATTTCACCAGAGAAACTTGTTCCGAAAAGCTCCAATTTCTTAAGGAAACCAACATTACTCCAATTATACTTTGGTAAATTACCAGTGAGCATGTAGTTATTAGCTAGAGACAATGTTTCTAAATATGGAAAGTGAAGAAAAAAATCTTCTGTAATCTCATCAGACACACCAGATGATGAAAGATCCAAATGCACCAAAGACTTGGACAAATTTAGGAAACTAGATGATACCTCTGAACTCAAGCCTACATTGGCAAGGGAAAGAATTCTCAACTTCGTTAGATTCGACAATAAAGAAATTTCTGGCCTCAAACTGTCAGCATAAAAGCTGTATGAAAAGTTCAAAAACATCAAGTTCTTTAATGGAGCGATTTCGCGAAAAATATTTTTCCCCGAGATATCATTGTTGGCAAGGTTGAGCTTTTGAAGATGATTGAGATGACTGATGCTACTATTGAGTTGAATATTTCTGCCATAAAGTTGGCTGCAACTGAGGTCTAAACCGATCACCCGACCTGTAAATCTGTCACAAGTAACACCATCCCATATGCAGCAATCTGTACTATGATTCCAAGACATTGTCTTTGGATGTTGCATTTCATCACAACCGTACAAAGTATCATTGTTGATAGTAAACATTTCCTTGAACCGAATCAAGGCAAGTTTTTCATCATTTGAGCACAAAGGGACTGCAGGATGTATAAAGGAAAGAACTATATGTAACTGAAATAATAATGCATAAAAACACACAAAAACTTCCATCTTCATTTTTTTTTTTTCTGTAAATTTTTTGAAATGATGATTGTATCATATAGTCCATTGGTAGATAAAGATATTTTTTTTCTTCCTATCCCATGGTAGGTTTCTTCTTGATTATGGTGGTTGGTTAATGATGTCCTCAGCTACCTCCATAAATGTCCAGAAATGTACTAATATGACCAAGTCAATCATCATCTAACGTACTTGCATATAGTTTTCGCTATACATACATATATATATATATATATGTAATTGCATTGGATTTCTTTTCTGATGTTTTTCTACATGTTATTAATTGCACGGCATTTCATTAAACATTCCTAAACTACATTATCTATCACACCAATAAAAACTAAGACTCGTCATCTCAAAAAGTAATACTTGTTATATTTAATTAAGTTAATTTTTTTTAATAAGAATTATAATTGAAAAACAGCAATACCTATTATATTAAAAATAAAATTTTACTTAAACAACAATAAAAAAAAAAAAGAAAAATTATTCTTTCAAAAAATATATATTATTAAAATACACCCACAAGTTTAAGTACATCTTTTGTTTTTATGTTTTAGTGTTTGAGCAAGTAGACCATTTAATTGTGTGTGAGATCCACTTATGACGTGACTTCAAGAGTCCTCTTGTGTTTCGCTGCGTCCGACTCCTAATGTGTGGATTCTCCGGTATTTTCCCCTATGAAAAAAAGAAAAAGTAATCACATATGTAATGGAAAAAAATTTATATAGTGGATGAAATTTGTCAATTGGTCAAAAAAAAAAAAAAAACAATATATAGGGAAAACTTAGTCATATGATGATTGACTTGGTCATATTAGATATGCTGTAGTACGTTTATGAGTATTTATGGGCATTTTATGGAATATCTACCGCCATAATCAAGAAGAAACCTACCATGACAAAGAAAGAAAAAACATATCTTTATCTACCAATGGACGATACGATACAATTATGATTTCAGAAAGTTTACAGAAAAAAAAAAAAAAATGAAGATGGAAGTTTTGGTATGGTTTTATGCATTCTTATTTCAGTTACATATAGTTCTTTCCTTTATACATCCTGCAGTCCATTTGTGCCCAAATGATGAAAAACTTGCCTTGATTCGGTTCAAGCAAATGTTTACTATCAACAATTATATTTCGAATGGATGTGATGAAATTCAATATCCAAAGACAATGTCTTGGAATCATAGTACAGATTGTTGCACATGGGATGGTGTTACTTGTGACAGATTTACGGGTCGGGTGATCAGTTTAGACCTCAGTTGCAGCCAACTTTCTGGAGAAAATATTCAACTCAATAGCAGCATCAGTCATCTCAATCATCTTCAAAAGCTCAACCTTGCCGGCAATGATATCTTGGGGACAAATATTTTTCACGAAATCGCTCCATTAACGAGATTGATGTTTTTGAACCTTTCATACAGCTTTTATGCTGACATTTTTGTGAGAATTGAAGAAGAAATTGAGAGGACAAAAGAATAGTTAGGATTTTATTATAATTGAATAATATAATTACAATATATAAATAAGACTATATATAGGAATAATGGAAAAAATAAAAAGACAATAATACCCTTATAATTATAATAAATAATAAAACTAATATATACTCTAACATCCCCCTCAAACTCATGATGCGGCCGCAAGGAGTATCGAGAGTTTGTCAACAAAGAAGCGAGGGGGGAGAAAGGTGAGACTTTGTAAAAAAATCAGCTAACCGCATGGTGGAAGAAACAAAAGGCAATGAAATCGTTCCACGTTGTAGCGCATGTCGAGTAATATGACAATCAATTTCAATGTGTTTAGTACGCTTATGAAAGACTGAATTACGAGCAATGTGAATAGCACTCTTGTTGTCACAATAAAGTGGAGTAGGGGTAGTAATGTGAACTCCCATATCAGCCAAAAGCTAACGCAGCCAAACAATCTCATTCGTGGTAGTAGCCATGGCACGGTACTCAACCTCTGTGGAGGATTGAGAAACAACTTGTTGTTTCTTACTTCGCCATGAAATAAGAGAACCACCTAAGAATATGCAAAAGCCAGTAGTGGACTTACGATCATGCGAATCACCGGCCCAATCAGCATCAGCATAGACAGAAAGATTCAAAGACGAATCGACGGAAACACAAGACCATGAAAAATAGTACCACGAAGATAGCGTAAAATACGAAGAACAAGCCGCCCAATGAAGTCGTAGTTGGAGATGCAACAAATTGACCGACAATATGGACAACATAAGTAATATCCGGTCGAGTAATAGTGAGGTAGATTATGCTACCAACCAAAATTTGGTACAAAGTAGGACCAGATAAGAGAGAACCATCTGTAGGACTATATCGAGCATTAAGTTCCAAAGGTGTATCAACAATCCGAGTATCTGTCAACCGAGCGCGATGAAGAATATCTCTATATATACTTAGACCGAGACAAAAAATAACCTTTTGAAGAAGTAACAACCTCAATCCCCAAGAAATAACGCAAAGGACCTAAATCCTTCATGTCAAACTGATTAGCCAACTTAACCTTCAGTTTTGCAATACCAAGAACATCATCACCAGTAATAATCATGTCATCAACATAAAGTGAAAGAAGAATACGACCAGCAGATGTAGACTTAACAAATAAAGCGGAATCATGAGCACTAGAGGTGAATCCAAGAGAACAAACCACAGTAGAAAATCTCTCAAACCAAGCACGAGGAGCTTGTTTGAGACCATATAATGCCTTTTTAAGTTTACAAACTTCATTCAAATTATGAGATACACCAGGAGGAGGGACCATATAAACTTCTTCTTTAAGATTCCCATTTAAAAAGGCATTTTTGACATCCATCCGAAATATGGACCATTTATGAACAGAAGTAACGACAATAAGAGCACGTATAGTGGCCATCTTGGCAACAGGTGCAAAAGTCTCCTCATAGTGTATACCATACGTTTGAGCAAAACACTTTGCAACTAATCTTGCTTTGTAACGCTCCACTGAGCCATCCGACTTAGTTTTGATCTTATAAACCCAACGAGAACCAATAGCACTCTTACCAGGAGGAAGGGGTACCAAATCCCAAGTATTGGTACGTTTCAAAGCATCAAGTTCCTCAGTCATAGCCTGCTGCCACTTAGGATCAAGAACAACTTCTCTATAGGAAGTAGGCTCACAAAGATTGTGAAGAGATACTAAAAATGAAGTAAAGGATGGCGAAAAACAAGAATAAACAAAATCGGGTAATTGAGTGGACTTACGAATACGTTGTGGATAGCGTGGTGGAGGATCTACAATCGGAGGAGGAGTAGAGACGACTACAGGAGAAGGTGAGGAGACAACATCGATGGTGGAGGAACTAACGTTATTTTACTTATTCCGTGAATCGGAGGCGGGGCTCCGATACCATGTGAGAATTGAAGAAGAAAGACAAAAGAATAGCTAAGGGTTTCATTATAATTGAATAATATAATTACAATAGATAAATAAGACTATATATAGGAATAATGGAAAAGATAAAAAGACAATACTACCCTTATAATTATAATAAATAATAAAACTAATATATACTCTAACAATTTTGAGCCCAAAAATTTCTTTTTTGTCGAATCTAACCAAGTTGAGAATTCTTTCCCTTGCCAGGGTAGATTTGAGTTCAGAGGTATCATCTAGTTTCCTAAATTTGTCCAAGTCTTTGGTGCATTTGGATCTTTCATCATCTGGTGTGTCTGGTGAGATTACAAAAGATTTCTTTCTTCACTTTCCATATTTAGAAACATTGTCTCTAGCTAATAACATGTTCACTGGTAATTTACAAAAGTATAATTGGAGTAAGGTTGCTTTCCTTAAGAAATTGGATCTCTGTCAAACAAGTTTCTCTGGTGAAATACCTGTTTCAATTGGCAATGCAAAATCTTTGAATTACTTGCTTCTTTCTAATTGCCAGTTCTTTCGTTCTCTCCCCAATTCAATTGGAAACCTCACACATATTATCAAAATGGACCTTTCCTTCAACAATTTCGGTGGTAAAATCCCATCTTCAATTTCAAAGCTTGATCAAATCACCTACCTTGATCTATCACTTAACAATTTCAAAAGTGAAATTCCTGATGTTTTCATGCATCTCAAGAGGCTTACTTTTCTAAATCTTGGATCCAATAACCTATTCGGTCAATTCCCATCTTCTGCTGCAAATCTTTCTGAGGTTTTCCTTTTAGATTTAAGTATGAATTCTATCACTGGTTATCTTCCCCAAATAGCTATAGGACTTCAAAAACTAACATACTTTTCATTATCCTATAACTCACTCACAGGCACTTTACCATCTTTGCTGTTTAATCTTCCATCTCTGGAACTCATTATGCTTGACAATAATCGATTCACAGGAAAAATTTCTGAATTCAAGTCAAAGAAAATGTGGGGCATTTTGATGAACAACAATAAACTAAGTGGTCAGATTCCTCAACCCTTGTCAAAATCATCTTTCTTACTTTACCTCTACATTTCATCAAACAATTTCAGTGGTTTGGTTTACCTCAGCATGTTCCCTAACACTCTACAAGTTCTTGATATGTCATATAATAACTTGACATGGAGCAATAAAAACAATGAAGAAAATATCACCTTTCATGTTCTAACTGTTTTGGGACTATCTTCATGTGAGATTAAGGAGATTCCATCATTTATATAGTACTCGAATTTTCTTCACAATTTGGAACTATCTGTAAACAAGATCCAAGGTCGAATTCCATATTGGTTTAGGTCTACAAAGTGGGATTTCTTGGATGATCTTGATCTTTCTCATAACTATCTCACAATTCTTGACAAGCTTCCATGGAAATCTTTAGCCTATCTTCATCTCCAATCTAACATGCTTCAAGGAACACTTCCCACTCATATCTGTGAATTAGATCAACTAACTTAAGCGGTACGATTCCTTCCTGTTTTGGAAATTTTAGCAGTCAGTTAATGGTGTTAGACTTGAGAAGAAATAATTTACATGGTTCCATTCCCACAAATTTTCAAGAGAGCAACCAATTGAAAAATATTGCTCTAAATGGAAATCAGCTACAAGGGTCAATTCCAAGAACTCTCCTTAATTGTCAACAGTTAGAAGTACTGGATTTGGGAAACAACTTCTTGACTGACGAATTCCCTTCTTGGTTGGAAAATCTTCAAGAACTTCGAGTATTAATCCTGAAGTCAAATCAATTCCAAGGTCCGATTCCAGGATTCAATTCTGAAACCCCTTTTCCAAATGTTCGCATATTTGATATTTCCTACAATAACATCAACGGAAAATTTCCAGAAAAGATTTTTACAAGCTTCAAGGCCATGATGAATCAGGATCATCAAGAAGAAGTGCTACCCATTTACATGGAGATGAAGGATGCAAACTATTTATATTATCGAGATTCCGTGAGTTTAATCATCAAGGGGAGGGAAATAGAAATATCAAGAGTGCTAATTACTCTAACAATCATTGATTTGTCAAGCAATAATTTTGTTGGAGACATTCCAAAATTATCCATTGGAAACTTGAAAGGGCTCAAACTGCTAAACATGTCTCATAACAAAATTCAAGGCCAGATTCCATCATCACTTGGAGAATTGAGGAGGCTTGAATCATTAGACCTGTCACCAAACCAACTCAATGGAGAGATTCCTTGGCAACTAACAAAACTTACCTCTCTCGCAGTCTTATACCTTTCAGAAAATCGTCTTACTGGACGTATTCCTCAAGGCAATCAGTTTCACACATTCGGGAATAACTCCTACACTAGAAACTTTGCACTTTGTGGATTTCCATTGACAAGAACATGTCAAGAAACTAATGAAACAATATCTCAGCTATCCCCATATTCAAGAAATGGACAAGAAAATTCTGAAAACTTCATGGACGGGTTTAGTTGGAGAGCTGTGGTCATAGGATATGGTTGTGGAGTGGTACTGGGAGTTTCCATTGGGTGTGCAATGTTCTTGACTGGAAAACCTAAATGGTACAATGAAATTGTAGATAGAATAATAAAACTGAAAGGAAGACCAAGGAAAAGAAATGGCAGACAAAGAAGGAAGTTAGTGAATTGAACGTAATTTTATTGTTGAAGTTTCAAACTCATTGGTTAATTTTATTGTCATTTACTTCTTTTTTTTGTTTTAGATTTTTTTTTTATTGTTGATTTCTTATTAATTGGTTACGATTTTGACTTCCTAAGGAAACGACTTGATGAACACACTATATTACTCATCGGTTAAGTTTTAGTTAATCTTATAGCCGGTTTGACGAGATTGAAGTGAATTAGGTTTTTAGGCGGACATCTTCTCTTCCACATCTCTCTACTCCATGAGAAATTCAAAAAATTCTAATAAAAATAGGTTAGCTCAAGACTAATCTCAATTATCTCTTTACAATGTTTACTCCACCCTAATTATGGGCTTAGCCCATTTTCTTGAACTTTAAAACTTGGACTAAAAGGTTTTGCATCACTTGAGCTCACTTGTTGGCTCATGCTTGGGCCAAATCTTCTTTGCAAATTAGGCTTAAATAATAAAAACAAAATTAAGAGCCCATCAATTTAATATTTATATCACTAAAATATAAAAACTTATATTTATTTTAATAATCGAAAAGACAAATAAAAGCCAAGAAATGATAAAAATAGATGCAACAAATACCAAGTATAAGAGGTTAAAAATATGTAAATTCATATGCTATTAATGAAATTTATTAACAAATGAGGAAGAATTCAATTCGTAACATTGATCTTGGACTGAAAATCTCAATCTCATACTTGCATTTTTCTCTTATTTTAATTAGTGTGCTATTTTTATAATTTCATAAACACAAACTCCCCTTTTATTATCATTGTTGATTTATTATTAATTGATTATTATAATTTAGGCTTTTTTGGGATACAACTTTGAGCACATTATACTGCTCATATAGGTTTTAATTTTCGATTAATCTTCGCTAGTTTGATGACAACCGCGAATTCTAACCTTACCAAGACTAATGAAGATCAATTTCAGATAGCAAGGGAATGTAATTGCAAAATGTACTCATGATTGCAAAAGAAGAAAAGAAAGAGAAAGAGAGTGACATTAAAAGAAAAGAGGGCACATGAGAATGAGAGGGAAAAAAAAAAGTAGTGAAAGTGTATAAAAAAAAAAAAAAAAAAAAAAAAAAAAAAAAAAAAAAAAAAGGAAAGAGAGGAAAGTAAGAAAATGAGTGTGTTTGTTGGCAAATGTGAGGTTAAGAGTGTTTTAATTGGAAGGACACAACTACTAGTACTCATATACAAGGATGTTTATTTTCTACTAATATCCTTAACTCTTCTTTGCCTAGTGCTGTTATCACACCCTAAATTCGGGTCTAATTTAAAAATTAGAAAATTTTAAATTTGAAAATGTAATACGACTACATTCTCTAAGCTTCCGCCCAAAGAATGCAAAGCGTCAAAACAATATCAATAAAAATACATAAAAAATTCCTTAACAAAAATACTCAAAGTCCAAGATTTCAAAAATATACATAATTCTCCAAAAATAATATCTTATAAACATCACTATTCTAACTACGAAAAATCAAATCGGATAACTTAAACTCATAATGTCAACACACTAGTTAGAGAAATCTAAAAGCACAAGATTATCTCATCAATCTATCAAAACCTACAAAAGCATTTACACATTTGTGGTATGAGCTTATAAAACTCAATAAACAAACCCTCTTCAAAAAAAAAAAAAGGATAATAATCCTAACTGTTTATCCGGCTAGGGAGACCAGAACTTATAACAATGGAGCATTTTCCCATTGTCAATGATAATTTTGACATCTATGTCGTAAGTGAGGATGCTACTAACCGAGTTAGGTCTTCTTGACAATATCTAAAATTTAATAATATTAATAATAAAATCAATTAGAAAACATTCAAAACATATGATAATTTGATTTCAATAAAGAAAGTAAAAATAATAATATAATATTATTAAACAAATCAATTTAAAATTATAAATTCAATTTTCGTAAAATACAATTCAAAATAATAACATGCCAAAAAAAAATATTTATTCAAAAAATATTTATGAAAACGAAAGGGTTTAAACAGATGAAAAAGGTCAAACCACTTACCAATGTCATCAAAATTATCGAAATCCACAACCTTTGGTAATCCAATACGGAAATGATTCTTTACCTAAAATTATTCAAAGCTTAATATAAAAATTTAAAAACATAATAAATCTAAGGGTAAACTATCCTAGTGACACCTCTTAGAGTTCAAAATCCAAGTTTAGTACCTAAGGAATTTTTCGTTCACAAGGTGTCATTCGGGTTTTAAAAAGTCTCACTACATGCCCTTCCGTCAATTTTGTCCGTTAGGGTAGATATTTGACCGTTAGTCAACTCATTTTACTTGTTTTGGGCAGGGGCATTTTTTTCCATAATTTTTTTTTAAAAAACCCTTTTTTATAAGGGTAATTTTGTAATTTTAATAAAAATAAACCCTAAAACCTTAATTTTTCTCTATCCTATTCTTCTTCTTCCACACATTCTTCACTAGTTGTTCCAAAATTCATATTTTTTTTTCAAAATTCATTTTTTTTTATTTTTCAAAATTCAAATCTTTATTCCAAAATTTATTATATCTTCTTCCAAAATTCATATATTTTTTTTTTCAAAATTCACTTTTTTTTTTATTTTAAAGTTCATATATTAATGCACAACAACTGGTTTTGATATTTGAAAACAAAATTGCCCAAAAATTCAGAAAAATTTAGATTAATTAAAATTCAAATGATATAAAATAATACAAAATTAAACAAAAAAAACAAAGTACAATGATTCATCCCATTCTTCTTTTTCTACCCATGGTGGCAACTCCACCAACGACATCACAACCGTGTCGACACGGAAGAAAAACAGTGGTGGCGGCACAAACCCATAACAAATTAATAATAATTCAAAAAATAAACATACTATTCCATTAAAAAGAAACCCTAACAACAATGGATATAGGAAAATAAAATTTGGGGAAAAAAAATTAAGCTATTGTGTTGTTGTTATTGCCACTGTGCTGTCGTTGCCGCCGCCACTCTGTCTTCGTTGCCGCAACCATTGTGTCGTCTCCTCTGCTGCTGTGTCATCGCCGCCGCTACTGTGTCGTCGCCGCTGCTGTGGGGTGGCCGCTGCCGCCGCTACTGTGTTGTCGCCGCTGTCGTGTCGTCACCACTGCCACCCCTACCGTCATTGTGGCCGCCGCCACCATTGTTGTAGGTGTATAGTTGGTGGAAGAAGAAGAAGAAGAAGGAGGAGGAGAGAGAGAAAAAATTTAGGGTTTTTAGGTTATATTATACTAAAAATTACAAAAAGTTTTTTTAAAAATTTTTGGACAAAAATGCCCCTGTCCAAAACAGTAAAATGGGTTGACTAACGGTCAAACATCTACCCTAACGGAAAAAATTGACGGAAGGGCATGTAGTGAGACTTTTTAAAACCTGAATGACACCTTGTGAACGAAAAATTCCTTAGGTGCTAAACTTGAATTTTGAACTTTAAGAAGTGTCACTAGGATAGTTTACCCTAAATCTAAACGTAAATTTAATTGCCTCTTGAACTTATCAAATTCTAAAAACTAATTAATCAAACATATAATTCTAAACCAAAAAATTAAAAATAGAGTCGGTGTCCCTAACCTTAATTGCAATTGATGACACAATTTTTCAAATTCAAAATCTCCACATTGGGATCTTCTTAATATTCATTTCTCATAATACCACAAAGGCGTTAAACTATCTATTAAATTATATCTCTTAGAGTTTCAGGGTATATAGAGAATATATAACTTAATAAATTGGAAAATAGATCCTCTAATATTTAGATACCTAAATAAGGCCCCTAAACTTTATAAAATTACAAAATCGTCTTTGTCAATTTGGTCACGGGTATCATAGTTGTCATATCTATATTGTAGGAGTTCGAAGATCTTTTTCTTGATAAGATTCCCCATGGATTTCCCCCTTCAAGAGGTATTGAGCATCAAATTAAATTCATACATGGTTCTACCATTCCAAATTGACCTTGCCTATAGTGTCCATCTAGACGAAACAAAGGAAATACAAAGGCAAATGGAAGAGTTTGTGAAAAAGGGTTTTCACAAGGAAAGTCTTAGCCCATGTTCAATTCCTGTCATATTATTCCCAAAGAAAGATGGAACATGGCACATCTGTGTGGACTGTCGAGCTATTAACAAAATAATGGTTAAGTATAGACGTCCTATCTCTCGATTAGATGATATGCTTGATGAATTGCATGATTCTTGTTTGTTTTCTAAAATTGATTTAAAGAATGGCTACTATCAAAATTGCATGAAAGAAGGAGATGAATGGAAGACAATATTTAAAAACAAATAGGATAGGGTTGTATGAGTCGTTCATAATGCCTTTTGGGTTAACTAATACACCTATTACATTCACGAGGTTAATGAGTCATGTCTTGCGTGCTTTTATAGGCAGATTTGTGGTACTTTACTTTGATGATATTTTTTAATTCATAGTAGGAATTTGGATGAACATATGAAACATTTGCATCCTGTTTTTAGTTTGTTAAGAGAGCACAAATTATATGCTAATCTTAAGAAGTGCACTTTTTCCATAGATTATGTTGTGTTTCTTGGATATGTTGTCAGTTCACAAAGTCAAATATTACAAAAACTTACATAAATATCTTACAATCATTACAATTCTAATATTTTTTAAGTTAGAACCAACTATCTATTAGGTTCTTTAAATCATTAATGATTATTGTTGTTGACATAAAAATTTGTATTAAATCATTTAATTTAATATCTTTTGGTCTATACTTTTCACTCCTTTCATCCACGATTGAAATAAATTAATATCACCTTTTTTAAATCCCAAGTAACTTTTATTGCTTAAGAACTCTTTATGGCTTTTTTTTTTCTCTTTTTTTTTATATATATTATACCTTTTGAAAATATTAATATATTCTAGGATAATAAATTAGAAATTTGTTTGTAATTATTATGTTTCATAATTGGTTTTGCGGAAGCTACTTTACCAAATTTTCTCTTCCTTAAATGACACTATGATATTGGTAAGCATCCTACTAAAATTGATATAAACACATTTGTGGTAGAAATAAAAAGAATTGATGAGGTTAGATTATCAAATTGATTTTTTTAAAAATTTAGCATAAATTTTGCGTTTCCTTATGTTATGAATATATTATTAATTGGCTTTTTATGTGTAATATATAATGCATTGATATATATATATATATATATATATATATATATATATATATATATATAAATATTTTATCTTTAAGGTAGCAAGAAGAGCAAATAAATTAATTGTGAGCTTTTATGAGGAAGGTAACAAATGAATTATTTATATATTTTAACTTTTAGAATTGCTAATTAAACACATCCATGGACATACGAGATTGATTATAAACAATATTATTTTAATAGTTGTTTTTGTTCCTAAACTATTTTGCATTAGCCGATTTAGTATGTTTATCTTTCATTTTAATTTTTTTCATCCTTGTACTAAAAGCCTTTGGAGAAATTAATCCTTTAGCCAGTTTTAAGCAATTAATTGTTTTACAAATCAGTTTTGTCGTATGAACACCTCTCTAACTATGATACCTTATCCCACATCAAAATTAAAATGAATGTGTAATGGTATATAAAAATGGGTCTAGGTATTTATAGTCAACTCAGGGTAACCTTTTGGTGCAGTGAGGACATTACCAGTTAGTTGACTATGGGTGCTGTCAGGCCCATAGTCGCAAAGCACTGGCTTGCGGATCTGGATCTTGACCCCCGGTATCAAAGGGGGTAGCTAGTCTGGACTATAGGAACTAAATGTTACACTCGGGGTGGGAGTCAAGTCCAATTATATTCGGTTGGGCCCCAACTCGGGGTATGCCTTTAGGTGCAATGAGGACAATACCAAGTAGTTAGTCGTAGATGGATCGTGACACTAAGCGATTAGGGAAAAAAATTACAATTTAGATGATAAATAAATTATGTTTTGAAAAAAAAAAAAAAAAAAAAAGAAAACGAAATAATTAAATAAACGAAACTACTTTACCAAAATTTTTCTTCTTTAACTGACACTATAATATTTGTAAGCATCCTGCTAAAATTGATATAAACACATTTATGGCTGAAATACAAAGAATTGATGACGTAAGATTATCAATTTGTTTTTTTTAAAGCATAAATCTTTCCTTTCTTTATGGAATGGATACATCATTAATTGGATTTTAAATATTGTATTAATTGTATTAGGTAATTTAGTATTTTTTCTTTATTTTTTATTTTTTCATCCTTGTATTAATTTTTTTTGGACAAATTAATTATTTAGTCAGTTTGAAAGCAATTATTTGTGTAACAAACAAATTTTGTCATATAACACCTCTCTGACAGGTAAAGGACAAAAATAAAATTTACAATTTAAATTATAAATAAATTATGTGTTGAATAGGAAAAAAAAACATTGAAAACAAATAAATAATTCTAATGGATTTCTCATTTTTTAATTATTCTATAGTTGAAATGACATATTTATCCTTTATTAAATGAAGTAATAAATCTTTATTTATAAATTTTACCTATTAAAATCTGTCAAAAGACTAATTTGAGTTAATATTATGAAGCATAGATATTAAATGATTTGTTATTAACTTATATATATATATATATATATATATCTATAATATTTTGCATTTTCTTTTATTTTCAATAGTATAGGAAAATTTTGATGCAAGAGAAATTTCTTTTATGAATAATTGATTATCTAGCAAATAAAATTTACATGATATTTAAAATCGGTTGTAAATTTGCGAGGCTAAAAAATAAGTCGTAAAAGTCGATCAAAAATTGCGACGGCTTAGGTGGCTATCACAAAATTGGTGGCAAATTGCGATAACTTTAGAGGTCATTGCAAAATCAATCAAAATTTACGACGACAATGGTGGTCGTGACAAAATTCGTAGCAAATTGCAACGAATTTGAGGCCATCGCTAAAATCTGTCGCAATTTGAGACGACATAAGTGGTCGTCGCAAAATATAGTTTTGCTTGTAGAGTTTTGGATACTGTATAAAAATGTTATAAGATTTAAAGACAAAATTTTCTAATCCTTTTTTGTTTTTTGTTTTTTTTGTTTTTTTTTTTTTTTTTTTGGTAATTAAAATTTTCTAATCCTTTGATAAATAATTTTTGGGAATATTGATATTTATTATCTTTTACAGATGTCCTAAACTTTTGTTTGTCCCAATGAAATTAATTATTTACTATGTATCTTTTTTTTATTTTGAAAGTTGAATATTATACATACTTATTAAATATTTTTAGTTAGAACCAACTATTTATAAATCATTAATAATTTTTTTCATTGACGAAGAAAATTTGTGTTAAATCATTTAATTTTATATCTTTTGGTTTATACTTTTCACTCTTTTTCATCTACAATATAAATAAATTAAAATTAAAATTAAAAATCAAAATCACCATTTTTAAATCCCAAGGAACTTTTATGCTAGAAGATCTCTTTATGACAGTTACTTGCAAGAGTCTATAACTTTGGCACCCTCTCTTGATGTATGAATATAAGCATCCGTTGAATATAACCAATGTCTGATTTTAGGAGAGAGTAAGATTTATCTTGGTACCCATTCGTTTATTCTGAATCAATTTTTTTTTTTTTTTTTTTTTTTTTTTATATAATTTTATTTCAATTTTGTGATGAAATTTGATTGGATTTTACATTGGTGATATTTAATTTAATTTATATATATGTGTGTGTGTGTGTGGGGTTTATAGGGCTAGTGCTGGTATATAGAGAACTTTCTGTTCGCACCTCAGGAAGGATTTACAGGAAGGGCTGCTTGTTAGGGTTTACCCATTCCGCCTGCCGGTAATCACTTCGGTAAAGAATCTCTCTTCCGCAACCAGTTCATCTGGCTTTTAATCGTAAACCTCAATTGGAAAAAAAAATTAATCACTTCATTTGATAACTTAATTTTTTTTTTTTTTTTTAAAAAAAAAGACTAACTTCAAGATCTGTTGCATATGAGAATTGCTGAGGAATTAAAGAGGGTTTTTTTTTTTTTTTTTTTTTTTTTTTTTTTCCCCCCATTTTATTGTGTGAAAATCACATTGGAAAGAACTATCAATTGGGTGTTTTATACATTCTTCATTCAAATTTTACTTTTTATTTTTTTAGAAGGGTGAAAATGACTTATATTTTGACTTGTGAATTGAAGCCTAAAGCACTTGTATTCCTTCGTCATTTTTAAATGAATATTCTTAATATTATTCTGAATTAATTTTATGTGTATTTTATTAGTTTCTCTATATCAAATTTGTCATTAGATGTATACTATAACAAATACATATATTACATGCTTATACAAATTTGTGTGATGTTTGGAAACATATATAATATATCTTTATAATTTTTTTTTTTGTATTTACGATCAATTTAAATATTTTATATTTTTTTGCACCAATATTTGTAAATTTTTTGCTAAAAAAAAAAGTTAGATCTAAACCTTCTGTTTAACCTTTTTTTTTTTTTTTGAAAACATTGGAGAAGACAACTCCTGAAAAATTAGATTGCTTTGGATCATATATATTATAGTACTATTACAGCCTTTATGTTTTTAGTTATTACAAATACACACACACACACACATATATATATATATATATATATATACACGCATATGGTACTCTAGTTTGTCATCCTTCTTTTCTTTTTGGCATCTCCTTGAAAAGAGACAATTACCCTTTAGAGTTGATAAAAACATATAGTATAATACATATATATATATATATATATCTAATATATTTGTAAATGTAGTGTTGTATGTATTGCACCATATTTTTCTTCGAAACTATTTTTGAAGATAAATTTTGTTAAGTTTAAATACACAACGTATATATAGATTTGATGATATTACTTACTAAAGATTGACATGTTTTTGTTAGAGGTTCAAAATGCGATTTGCTCTGCAATCTTCGGAAGTAATTGATAGATTTGTACTTAAGCCAATGCCGCTTTCTTTTAGATTTCCTAACATTGAGGAACTTCCAGACGAGCTTGATGATGCTCAACTCCAGAGGGTAAGAATAAATATTAAATTCATTAAAAAAAAAATTATGTGTTAGTGTCTTTTAATAAATATAAATGTTCAATTCATCTCTTTTTATAAATTTAATTTATTTCTTTGAAAATTTGATTTTAAACATTTTTCTAATAAGCATTCACTAATTATACAATATTTATCATTCAAACATAAAATATAAGTAATAAATAGTATACAAGTTTTTATCCCTGTCTGAATTAAAATCCAATTCTCCGACACACACACACACACATATATATATATCAATTGATATATACTAAATATTATCAATTGTCTATAAATTTATTTTTTTGATTTTTACAGTGGAATGCAAGGTGTACAATCGAAGACATTACAGCAGTAATACCCATAGAGTTAACCAAACTCACAAAGTTTGAAAGACAAAGAGGATGGTATATTGATATTAAACCTCGTCCATCTGGAATTATCAAAGATACGGTATATATATATATGTCGTTGGAATACTTATTCTTTTAGGAAAGAAAAATATATTTATGGCATTAATATTAATGTTATTGTGTTGTTTCAGTTCTACGTCCATCTACAATCAAAACTAAAGGTTAGATCCCTTATAGAGATTTGCTACTTCATTGAAACTGGTAAGCGTCCTACTAAAGGAGACACTGCCACATTTATGGCAGAAATAAACATAACTGATGAGGTAAGACTATTAATGTCTATTTTAGTATAAATTTAGAAAACAAGCAATTATTCTAAATTATCTTTTTTCTTTTTCTTTACATTATAAAGAATTAATATTTTACATTTATACTTACATACCATGCATTGATTAATTCCATTATAGGGTATCAACAAGACAACAAGGGGAAACAAACTAGTTGATATGAGAGAGGTTGGCTTTTATGATAAAAAGAATAAAAAAATTCATCAAAAGCCAATTGTGCCGGTGAAAAGTCAAGTTTCAACTTCAAGAAATGCTAAAAAAGGTTATATTTTAAATCTCTTCTCCAATAATTTATGTCCTAGCAATTAAACTTGATTGTTTAACTCTTAATTTTTGCATTATAACCATGTTATATACATGTATATATACAGGAAACAAAAGGAAGAAAACAGAAGAAGAGGTTTCTACAAAAGATATCAATGATTCAGTCACCGAAAATGAAGAAGTTTATACACTTTATGATTTTCAGACATTGATATGAACATCATATAGGTGAATGAGTATCAACATTAAAACGTTGGATTTTCAAAAAAAAAAAAAATTTATTTTCATATATGAACAAAATTAATATTTGTGACTGGATATTTTACCTATTAGGAATTGATATATATTTATAGATATTGTAATTTAGACAAGATAAGTTGTTGAAATACTATATTTAGAACTATATTATATATTGTTGTTTTAGTTTCTAATAGATTTACTTTGCTTGAAATAATATTTTGTTGCATTATGTTCAATTAGTGCATTGAAACCATATTATATATTATTGCAGGCCTTGATTGATTGCTATTGTTCCGTAGTTGTCGTTAAATTATTGTATTTGTTAGTGGAAAATGGGAAAAAGATAATACACTTGGAAAATATTATGGTTATAGTTAAAACGTCACTTAGAATATATATTTATATATATATGTATATTTATTTAATCCATTTTGACTGTGAGGTTGCTTATTTTTGCTTAGTCTGGAAGAAGGGTATTTGCATTCTTATTTTTGCCTTCATAATTTGAGAAGTATGCTGCTTCAGTTTTGGATATATTTTCTTAATTCTTCTTGTTGGTTATATGTCTTTCAGACAGCTTCTTTTGTGGCTCCATTTGTATATCAACTGTTGGTTATACATACTTTTGCAATAAATTTGATTAGCTGCTATTACTTGGATTGTGAATGTTCTGGTTTTCTTTTCCATGATGAAGTTAGAGAAGACTTCCAATTTATGGTTAATGTAAAATTCTACTCTGGATTGAGTTCAGAAATCCAGTTTTTGTTGGAATTTACAGATGAACTGATTAGTTTTCTTTACGTTAAGAACACCATTGGAAAACATTCTTACCATCTTCCTTATCCTCTTCATTAAAACCTTAACGAGAATCCTAGTGAAAGAAATATAGTACAGCATGGAAAGCTGCAAATGAATCCTTGTCCAATTGTTGTAAGATTCATTCTTAGTTGAGATATTAGTTGTATAATATTAGTTGAGATTCGTGCAATATATTTGACATTCATCAATCATAGTACAGGCGGCATTCAACAACATGGTTACAAGCTATTGTTGATTAGTGTCTAATTCATCTCCAATTATGTAATTATGTAGTTGAAATTCAACATTTAATTACATTGATTACTTGCCAATATTATTTGCATTCTTTATTAGTACAAAATATTTTTTTCATTGTTAGTCTCTATTATGTTATTACAATAAAGTCAGTTTCACCATTTTCCACAATTCATTGACGATGAATCCTTTTCTTTTGGGTTCTCAAAGAGACCTAACATGAAATTTACCCTCAAAATTCTCTGAGTTCACCTTTAAGATGTTTGTAAAAAATCTAAATCTTATATGTATGTAGTTAGATTAATCAGAGAAATTATTATATTGTTACCATATATATGCAAAACCTGAATTCTAACGTCCATATACTTTAAAATTTAGTTATGTCATGGTGGAAATATTGTACTATTGATAACATAATCTGTACGCATTTCTTTCCATATTATTTCCATTGGATGCAATTTTGTGTGTATATATATTTAAAGAACTCACTTCTGAGCATAACATTACTGTTGTTGGTTCCAGCATGCTGATATATAAATAGGTTTGCAGTCTATATATATATATATACATTACGTACTCTGATCTTTCCTCAAAGAAGGGAAATGTTTATATATATATATATATATAATTACTAGAATCTCTTTTCTTCATAAAGAAAAATCTTTATTTCTTATGGTATGTTTTTACGTATACTTCTTTAAAAAGTTGACAAGTTGAAAAATTTCATACCTCAACTTATATAAAAAATATATTTTAAAAAAGTGAAATAGGTTTTTTTTTTTTTTTTTAATCTAGAAATGAGCAAAAGTGTTAACGTTATTCGAATAAATATAAAAATTAGAAGAACGTACAACCTTGAAAGAACTTCGTTATATGAGATTATGAGATTATTTATCTCATACTGAACACATTATTATCTTGTAAAAATTGTGAAGTGTTATCTAAAAGGGCATGGTTTATAGGCATCAATTATAACACATGGGGTTTTTATTACCTTGACAAGTTGGCCAAATAAATCCCTATCTATATTAGGACTTGTTTATCGTAAAATTTGGATAATTTTACCCAGATTATTCTTACTTGGAATTCTTTTGAAACCTATAATTTAGGCTCTTCTTGATGATTTGAAGGAAAGTTCCAACCAATGAACATAACTCATTTAAGACTTTGGCATAATTTCTCTTTCCATGAAATTTAACTAACAAAAAAATATAATTGTAAGTTAGAGTCACGTAACAAATAGGGTAACTTTCTCACAAAAGTATTTGGTACAATTGTGGTATGTAACTTATAAATGTAACATGAAATTCATAAGTCAACTATCATCTTAAGTTAGAGTTACGTAAGAAATCGGGGGAAACGTTAGAGTTACGTAAGAAATAAGGTGAACCTTTTCCTTGAGAGCGCTTATACAATTGTCGTAATTAACTTGTAAATGTAATACAAATGCTTAATTTGACTCTTGTTGTAAGCTAGAGTTATGTAAAAAATAAGGCGACTCTTCCTCCGAGAGTGAACCTTTAAATATAAATGTACCATGAAATTTGTAATTCAACCCTCGTCGTAAGCTAGCGTAAGAAATAAGGTGAACCTTTCCCCCGAGATCGCTTTGTACAATTATTGGTAAGTAACTTATAAATGTAACACAAAAAACCTAATTCGACTCTCGTCGTAAACTAGAATTACATAAGAAATAAGGTGAATCTTCCCCCGAGAGCGCTTTGTACAATTATGTTAAGTAACTTGTAAATGTAACATGAAATACCTAATTCAACTCTCGTCATGGGCATGTAAAAAATAAGGTGAATCTTTCCCGACAACACTTTACACAATTGTAATAAATTACTCGTAAATGTTACACAAATACCTAATTCAACTCTCGTCGTGGGCATGTAAGAAATAAGATGAATCTTTTCCCGAGAGCGCTTTGCACAACTATAGTAACTTGTAAATATAACACAAAATACCTAATTCGACTCTCGTGATAGTGTTAAGAGATAGGGTGTAAGGGCTTTCCCTAAGAGAGCAAGAGTCATACAGTCCACTATAGTGATTCTAGGTAATGAACAGTTTACTAATAAAAACAATTATTTCGCAAATATTGTAAAACATTGTTGGTTTTTTTCAGGTGAATTTGCAAAAGCTCACCAACCAATTGAAGATTGGAGACTTCATGATGGTTTACAAGGATGATCAGACACAAAGATTTGTATGCATATGCTTTTTATCAAATCTATATCTAATGATATTGGTGCATCTCATGAAACATACTTTTTATATATATATATATATATGCTTGGTTGTAGGGAATATGATTTTCAACAAATCTATGTGTAATATTGATGCATCTCATCATGAAACATAGATACATATAAATATATATGCTTGGTTGTTAGAGCAAAAGTTTTTTTTAATAATTAATACACACATTCAAGTAATAGGGGTGAGGAGGTCAACTGATAATGATCCACCCGGACATGGTGGTGGATCCTCATTATCATCATCATCATCATCATCATCATCATCATTCATCATTGTTGGTGGCTATGCAAGGTGGAGCCTTGAAAGCAAATAATGACCAGCAGCTGCCTTTTCTTCCTCCTCCTCCTGTAGTTGGAGTTTCAAAAGCAGTAGGGGGTAGTAGTTCCAGTTACTCTGGTGGCTTGCAAGATTTCCCTATGGACTTGTTGGATATGGACGTTGAAGACTTGCCAGAATTTTAGGGGTATTTATGAAAAGCTTATATGATGGGAAGATAACTTCTATCTATCTATCTATAAACAATATATATATTTATGTACTTTTGTTTTTATGTTTCGTCTATATGTTTTTGTGTTCTTGATTGAGGTTGTTGGTACTGATGAACAACAAGATCTTGATATCTTTGGTTATTAATGTTTGAATTGTGTTCTTCGTTTCTGGAAATATCTTATAGTTTGTTTGTTTATTTATTTAGAAGAAATGCATATATGGAAAACAACTTGTTGAACACACTATATTGCTCATCTTTTAAATTTTAATAAATCTTGGCCGGCTTAACAACAATCGGAAATTTTAGACGTTACCACTATTCCCATCATATCTTTCCCTTTTTGTGTTACCCCTTGATTTCCATTGTCATCATTCAAGCTTCTAACTCCAAATGTAGTAAAGGTGTTCCTGATTGGGGTAGGTATATCAATTGTGTGGAAATCAAGTTGTGCGCTCCTGACCATAGTTGATTGACAAAGGTTTGTTTGGTAGCTGAATTTTCCACTTTGCGGTCCAGATGAGATTTCCTTCAATTTTGTCAATCGGCATCATCCATGGACCATAAGGTCCTTAGGATGATGGTTCTGGTTTTGAATGTCGACTTACAAGGGTTGGAATTTGATCACTTGAGTTCTGTTCCAAACCGGTTCCTCCTTTGTTGCATGTCTTCACCCGATAGCCATACTGCCCACATGCAAAACAAATTTGATGAAGTCCTTCATATTCCACCAATTCGGGTACTCCGCTAACATTCACCACAGTTCCAACTCTACTCACACTCGAACATAGCGGCCACGAGAGTTTGTTGATCCAATGTTATCCACTCATACTTTTCTCCCCAATACATTTCCTATCCTCATGAGGGATTTATCTTTGAAAAACTCTAGTGGGATACCTAGAAGTTTGACCCGCACAAGGGTGGATGATATGGATGCATTAGCGAGGTGAAAGTTAGGCTTCCATTTTGTTACTGTTAAGTAGTGCCCAAGAATGATCCAAGGGCCTCCCTCTAGTACCTAGACATAGTCTTCTACTGAGTAAAATCTGGCTACGTAGAAACCACCTTCTAAGTCAATTAATTCAAAACCCCATTCTGGGTTCCATAACTCTTTTGTTCTTTGTTTCAACACTCAGTAGGAGACAGTCTTCCCTAACAGTGTTAATATCAAGGCTTTCCTCCAGGGCTTCCACAATTTTTGGTATTCTTCTATTGGGAATTCAACATTTGAAATATATAGTTCATCATCTATTGACTTACATGGGTCACCCAAATTGGATAAATCAAGATCTTCCTCGTCAGTCATGGTATCATCTCTAGTATAGACAGGGGGCATTGTAGTGTTTTACATAAAGTATCGGCAAACGACCTACCATTCCAAGTGTTGCCTCCAAAGGCGGAAGGGGTTGAAGTTCCCTCACTATATTCCATATCGGGGATCTCTAGAGTGGGGTTAATGTCCGGAGTAGCCATGAGACGACTTTTGGTGTTTCGAATGTCCTATGGGTCGGGATAGGCATGGTTCCTCCAGAGGGAGGGGACCAGACATAGCTAGGTTAACTCTAGAAAGCAAAATTTTTAGAGATAAAAATTTTTTTAAATGGGAAAACCATTGTATGATTGAATTTCCAATTGCATTTTGCAATATGTATTCATTTCCTCTTTAAGAAGGCAGAAGGGAAAAAAAAAAAAAAAAAAAGATAGATACAAAAAATTTTAACAATACATTATTTATTTGATCGAATATAATTCTTTTATATAAATCATATTTATTGAACTCTTTTCTTTAAAAGTTATTTCAAGAAATTAATTTCAACATACTTGTTTATTCTATTGGCTTCATAGTTGAGAAGTATCCGTCGTGTACACTATATTAATTACTAATCATGTTTTTCTTGTTACTTTCATTTTTCTATGTGATTTATTTCAAAATTTTAAAATAATATTTAAGTTGGATAAAAATATACATTAACGATTCTTGTGGTGATGGAAGTAACGATTCTTTCCTCAAATAAAGATTTATTGAAAAAAAAAAAAAACTTTTGACCATGCATTTTTAGTTGATGTAAATCCTTAAAAAGTTGGTTTAGTTTTGACAATCTCCATTATTATAACTAGAAAATCCATGAATTTCTCTCAAACACAAATGTGCTAAAAATCACATAGCCATTTGTTACTATTATAAATATACCCTATGAACACTCTTTAAATCTCAAATAGTAATTAAATAATCCATCATCTCTTAAAAAAAAAAAAAAAAAAAAAAAAAAGAAAAATGTCACCCACAAACTATCATCTGATCTCAGTTGTCTTGTTCTACTTCCTTCTTCTCCTAAGCATCTCATGTAAAGCACAAAACACTGCAAATATAAAAGAATCATATTCTTCTCCATGTAATAAAGAGTTCATAACGAATCAGATGAAAATAACAGCTGACAAAAGTAAGGAATTTATGAATAATGGTATGAGGGAACGGTTGAATGATAGATCCACCGGTGGCGAAGACAAGAAATGCCTCCAGATATGCTTCCAGGCATATGAAAATGCTGCTGAGGCTATGGGAAGAGGTGCCATTGAAGCTTCTAAAGGTAAAAAACTTGAAGCTACTAAAGAAGTGGTTGCATATTCTCACGCAATTGCACCTTGCTTGATATGTTCAACCAAGATCTTCTCAGACGATGCAGAATTTATGCATTACCAGAAATTGGTTAAGTCCAATGGTGAAGATATCCTACAACGACTTCAAAGTTGCAAGTCCCTTAACTAATTCATGATTGATAAAGCAAAACACAAAGATTTACGAATGTTTGTGTTCTTTTTGTCAGATAATAAGCTTTTCTTGATCTCTTCCTTTTACTATTATTGTTTTAATTTATTCTTCAGGTGATTTATCCATTTTTTTTTGCCGTGTTTAATGTACTTTACCTTTTTGTCCCAATTTTTTTCATAATTTATTATTTTTATATTCATATTATTATTTATTCAATGATTAATTTTCTATAGTTATTCATTTATAGACTTTTATTTATACTGTATTTTTTATTTGTGTTTATAATTTTTTTTTTTTTTGTTTTTGTTTTTTTTTTTTTTTTTTTTTTTAAAGGGTGTCTGCTAGTTAATACTTTTCAGGAAATTAGCTAGTTTAGTTTTAATACTATTTTTATTTTGTCAATTTAGTCCTTAAACTTTATTTTTAACTTATTTTTATCACTAAATAAATTTTGTAACTTCAATCTAGTGCAAGTCAGGTAACAACCTTTTATAGTAGGTAAATTTTATTTTCTTTTACTCGTATACAAAATAGGTGAAAAAGATTTTATCTTTAAAGCGTGCAAAATATCAATTTTACTCATCTTATTTTCTGATAAAAAAAATATTTGTAACCTGCAACTTATTCTAGAACTTGCTAGGAGACTAATTCAAGCTACAAATTTGTTAGAGGATAAAATGGGTGAAAAATAAAATTTGGGGACTAAACCACCTGGACAAAAATGGTACATGGATTGAATTGGCCAATTTTTTCCTTTTTTTTTTTTTTTTTTTTTTTTTAATTTAATTCTAATCGATAATCTATTCTAAAAATATCAAGTAATAAATATTCTAATTTATTCTAAAAATATCAAGTAATAAATATAAATAATGAAGAAGTAATAGAACACAAATAATAATAATTTTAATTTATTGGAAATTAATAATTATATTTAGAGAGAAAGAGAAAAAAAATATTTAAAATATTATTCATAAAAAATGGTAAAATTATACAAAAGAATTATAAACTTTAAGTTATGAGATCTTTTAATAGATGTTGTTGTAAAAACATAAAAATTAATAATAATAATAATAATAATAATAATAAAAAGACTTGGAATAATTAGATTTATAAAACAATATTGGTAAAATATTTTGAATTTTTTTACTATTTATTAGTTCAACTTTATTATTTTTATTTATTGTTTTATATATAAAAAAAAATAGACATAACGCACTATATAATATTATATTAATTTTTAAATATTTAAAATTTATTGATTAAATCAATTTAAATACATAATTTTTTTTTAAAAAAACCCAAAAACTTAAATACATAATCAATCCCTAACTTTATATATAGAAAGGGCAAAATCTTTCACTCATGTATTCATGTCCTATTACATATGTCTAAATTCACATATTTATTAGTAAAATTCTGATATTTAGTCAATAAATTTTTTTTTTTAAGACCATTTAGTTTATGCAGCCATCAAGACTCCGATTAATTCAAATTTGATTCCGATTGCTCCGCAGAATTCAACTTTTACTTGAGAGAAAATCTCACTTTTATATATAGATTGACCTCGTGTAGCTTCACAATAAGCTTTTTTTATAAGTTAGTTTAATATCACTAAACATTTTATATGGTACAAAATATATGTTATTAATCTTTTATTCATCAAATAATTTTACCAATATTAAATTGAAGTCATTTTACTCATCAAATAATTTTATAAATTTAAGTGGAAAATACATTTTACTCACCTATAAAAAATTTACATATAACAATTGATAATTTATTTTGCACTGTTTAAAAAGTATAATGATTTAAAAAAGAATTAGAAATAAATATAAAAAAAAAAAAGTTTTTTATTGCATAAAAAAATTAGTAATAATTTGAAATTTGATTTAGTTTATCCTGAAATAACTCTTGGTTAAGGAAGTCACAAAAGGGAACTTTTTGAGAGTGGTGGTTTATCCGAAAACCTCCCAATCACCACATTAAATGTGTGCCACGAACTTTTCACAAGGCATATACTACTGGGTATTACCCATACCTCGATCCATTCCGATCATGTTTCAAGAATCTTTGTGATTATTCCTCATCCATGTTTATATATATATATAATATAAAAGAATCCACAGACTAAATCAATTGCTTGAAGAAATCAAGAAATGGAAATTACCACCAGCTGTCAATCTCTTTCTTCTGCCAAGTTCCCAAAACCTCTTCTCAGCTACCACAGTAATTCTTCCTGTCCATCCACAACTATAGTTTTTGGTCCCAAATCTGTTCATGTTTTGGGATTCAATCACTTGACAAGAAAACTGCAGTATAGAATTAATTCGAGGCAGTTGAGGAAATTTGGTGCTGTTCATTCTTCCGCGGCTGATACCAGTTCTTCTACTTCTGTTGTAGAAAAATGGGTTCTTGATCCGATTGGTAAGTCATCAATCATTCTTTTCGTGCAGTTTATATTTTCTGGGATGGGTTTTTTTCTGTTGCATTTTCCTATTTAATGATTAATTCCAAGTTTTTCCGATCATAAAAGAAAATTAATTATAGTTCTGATTTAATACTGAAGATGCATAGTTTACTGGACTTGGAGTGTTGAGAATTTCTTAATTGCGAGTTTCTTTAATCAATTTATTCGAATTTTTACAAATTATTTGCAGAAGATACAACAGTTCCGAAATTACTGATTCATTCAACCAATAAGAATCCTAATGAACCTGAAAAGAGGGATAAAGACACAGTAAAAATTACTTGTATAAGTTCTATCCATATATATTGCGATTGCAAATTCATGCTTGAACTGATTGTATTGTATATTTGTATTGGAATTGATAGAAACCTCGACGTTACTTGTCAGGTGATGGTGATACAAGACACATTGGTTTTAAGACTGGAATGCCAAATGCATTTGAAATAGCTTCTGTAAGCAGCTTGTTTTTACACTACTGTTTCTTGTGTTTATTATATAAAGCTTTTTATTACTACATAATGATAATAAATGAGATATTTGAAGTTGCTCATTAGAATGCAGTCACAGTTGGAAGAACTCCTGAGAGAGCAGACGTTGTGATTCCTGTTCCTACTGGTACCAGATTTCCTAATGTTTAGTATACATTCATCTCTGTTTCATTATTATTCCTAATGTTTTGTTTTTGTGCTTTCCTTTTATTTTGTCAAAAAAAAAAAAAAAAAAAAAGTATCGGGTGTTCATGCTCGAATTCAGAAGACAGAAGAGAGTCTGTTGATAACAGATTTGGACAGCACAAATGGTACATTCATTGATGAAAAGCGCCTTAGACCTGGTGTTGCTGCCACTGCATTGCCCGGAAGTAAAATTACCTTTGGTAATAATCTTTCCAAACTTTCTAAGGATGACCTTCTTTCATTTCTATCTACTCCTTTTAAAGTTTTTTCCAAGGCCATTAATTATCAGACCTTCAAAATACATTTAAAACCTATCAAAACTCAGTTTAAGGCCATCTCAGGGTCCATTGGCATCACCTTGATTCCTATCCGGATTGTTCTTACACTTTTCATTGTCATCTTCTCAACTTAAGCAGTGGCAATTTGTAGATGATTTTCACCCTGACATCAAAGACAAGTTTCAAATGACCAAATAAAACTTGTCGCAATTATGACTTAATTATCTATTATTATACACTATTGGCAAGGCTGGAACTATTTGGTAGAAAATGTGTGTATAGAGATGCTAATATTTGGTAGTTTTAGATGATAGATTGTATGCTGAGAAAAGTTGAAAATAACATGAGTCTATTTTGTTAAAATGACCTTATAAGCTTTCTTTGTGGTTTGCTGTTGCTGGATATTTCAAATTTTGAAATCAAAATCATCATGGAATGTTAGAACAGTATCTTATATTTTAATATATTATATTTTAATAAAGTGATAATTTTATTTTATCACAACTCTTTAAAAATAAAAATAAAAATAAAATTCTAATATTTTCCTTTTCAGGAGATACACATTTAGCAATATTCAGGGTTACAAAGCTTGCAGTTGCTGTGGAAGCTATGGAGGAATTTGAAACAGAAGCTGAGAAAGAGGAGGAGGCAAGCAACAGCAACTGAAGAGAGAAAATATATTATATATTGTTACTTAATTTTGGATTCTGACTTTCGAAATTAATTAAATTATATATATATATATATATATAATATATATATATATATAGGAGTTGTTTCTTTTAATTTAATTGTGTTTTCCATCTTCTGAAGATTAATTAATAAGGCATTGCAGAACATTAACACATAAGGTAGCTTTGGAAAATAGAATGCTTTGGGACACATTTTCCAAGAATATGCAGGAATAGAGAGAATGAAGGAATGTAGGATATCTTATAATGTGTGTGTGAAAAGTATTGATAATATATGACGCCATCGGTCGCATATCCGATGATACAGGACCTTTCATATATGAATAAAAAAATATATATAATTGTTTTTATAAATAAATACAAAAATAACTATAAATAATACAATAATTTTAATACAAGTCATACATAATGACAATCGATTGAATGTTTTGATAGAAATAATTACAAAATTGTAATTACAAAATTGTCAATATATGTCTAAATCATGAGATAGATATTACTTATGAAATTAAAAATTAAAATTCCTGCAAAAAAAAAAATTCTCCAAAAAAAAATTAATAATAACAAAATTACGTAATTAATGGAACATATATTAAGAAAATGATAAAGTTCAATATATAAGAATAAACCAAATAACTCAATTTGTTAAAATTTCGCTGTCATTCAAAACATATAAATTATAAAATATTTTCACCAGCTTTATGTTTTAGTAGTATTACTAATTCAGTCAAACTATATATATATATATATATATATAATATATATATATATATTATTAAACAAAAATCACTTTCTATTTCTATTCTTGGGCAATAAATATGATCTGTAAGTAGTATAATACTCATTATCCTCTTGTGCCCATATCATTCCAACAACGTGTTGATTGTTCTAATTACTACCGTCATAACCACCACCACTATGGTCATGACTTTCTTTGCTCCCATCATCTTGACTTCCATTGGTAGTACTACTTTCATCTCTTTGTTCTTTTTTCCTTTTTTTTCTTCTTCTTGAGGTAGATGAAATATTTTTATTCTTGAACATAAAAGATGACAATTTTTTCTAAACTTTATCTCTTTATTTAGAAGAATCTTCAATCACGTTTTGTCTTCTAAAAATAAATTAGGCTAGTGGAATGTTATCTATATCATCATCTTCATCATCGTGTTGACTTCCAACTTTATCATTATCACTAGATACATGTCCATGTAACCAACTTAAATCATTCGTTGTCATAGTTGGTGGATCAACTTCAATAATAAATGTATAAATAAATAAATAATATAAAATTTTTCAATATTTATTACAAAGGGCAGATTAGTAGTATTATTTTATCAGTAAAGTTGTATTTTTATTTTATTTTAATTTTGCATATACTTACCTTTGCAATAGAATGCATTACGTAACTATCATTCTCTCTATTTCTAGTTATAGCGTACTAGTTCTCATGTAACTCATTGCATTTATAAACTATGATGACTTGACTTTGATTTTTTTTTTTAGGCAGGAGATATTTTAAATAGGTCATAAGCTATATGAGAGAGTACATTTAAACTAATTCACATCTAAACTAATCTCTATTCGAGTAGGATTGGTCTCTTGCGAGAGGAAGCTCTAGCCCCAAATTTTAAATATATGCATACATGAATTAAAGTTCGAACTATCGATCTCACTTAAGACAGGAGAGCTCTTTGCACTCACTTTTTTTTTGTAAGTGAATATTTATTAATAAAAAGAAACATTACACATAAGTGAATGAATAATCATCATTCATGGTAACATCCAACCTAAAAAGGTGGAGACAACAAAACTCAACCTAAAAAAATTAGGTAAGTCAAAAACTAATACAAAAAAAAAAAAAAAACACAATAACAAAACTATTATATCTATATTCATACCATTTTGATCACCGATCATTGACACCATTTGCAAGGAGAGCTTGAGTTCATCTTCTTCCTTCAACAACAATCTCTGCGATATATGACGGATCATAAACTCCAAAGACAATCTATGAAAAAGATAAAAATTGAGAAAAAGACTCACATAGATACTTGGTTTAAATGTTAATTCTTCTAAAATTAAGAAGAAAAAAAACTTGATCTCTAGAGATCAAAGAGAACTCTTACATTTGAAAGTGAAAAATGATAAAATAACAAGAAATAGACTGAACAATAACAAGAAAATAAAAAATAAAAACAAATGCGTAAATAAAAGAGGAGGAAATGAGAGTTTTGGGCCAAGAGAGAAGCTCGGAAGAAATGGTGGAGAGGAAGGAAGAGTTGCGGCGACTGGATCCGGAAGAAAAATGTAAAGAGAGAAAATTTTGCTTTAGGGTTTTTTGTTTAGGTCTTTACACTCACTTGCCCTTGAGGTTACTTGACTTTGATACAGAGTAAAATAATTTTAATCTTTTTCTAAATAAGTAAGATAATTTGATCTTGATGTGAAGTCCTGAATTAACATACTCAATTCTTTCCTCAACATGTATCTTTTTTACATGTTGTATGACCTATTAATTTTAAGTTACGGACTCTCTTTAAAATGAAATATATATTTTAAAAGAAATTGAAGTCTTATTTTAGTAAAAAAATAAATTTTTTATCTAAAATTATGTTATTTTTAGTAAATCTCACACTAGTTTAATAATAACCTTAAAAAGTTATTATATTTTGATTTTTAAAACTAAGCAAGCTTCAACTACTGCTAGGAATCAAAGTAGATCCTAACTAATTTGAAAATAATTTTAAAAAATTACCATTTTTTAAGAAGTATTTTTATATTTATTATTATTTAAAAAAAAAAAATTAAGTAAAAGCTCAACCAGACTGCTCGGATCCACACTTCATTGTTTTGTTGTCACGGCCCGCAATCCAAACCATTTCTCTTTCTTTTTTTTTTTTTTTTTTTTCCTTTTTCGACCTTGAAGGAAAATAAGCGCGCACACACAAAATAATAATAATAATAATAAAATATCACCGTCGACAATTCCACAGCCTCCACTAGAATCCTCCAAATTTTTCTCTTCGTAGCCGTAGAAATATATATTAGCCTACAAAATTTTTGAAGAATTCTTTTCCCAATTCAGTAATAATTGTTAGCAAACCAAAAAAATCGTAGCGATTCATCACTGAGAAAGGTAACCGTCCTCAATTTGATTCACACCCTTCTAGTTCAGTTCTAGTCATTTTTTCTTGGTTTCTTAATTTTTTTTTAAAATTTTTGTTTTTCTCCTTATTGCATTTCTTTTTGAGAGGTAATTTCCGTTCCATCAGTTGACTTTCCCATAATTTTAGTTTAGAGCTAAAGATTGAATCAAAGATAGAAAATCTTTTGGCTTGTTTAAAGGTGGGATTGGATTGAGGAGATTTAGGCTGCTTTTGTCAATTAGGGTTTTCGTATTTGAGCTCAATTACTAGTTTAATTTCTGTTTTGAGGGTGTGATTGAATTGGGTGTTTTAATATATTGGCTAACTGGGAGGTTTTTGTTTGTATTCATTTAGTTTTGGTTACCTTTTCTTGATTTACGTTTTAGGGAAGCAAAATTTTTATGGCATTTGAATGCCAAGAAGGTAAAAAGATTGGATTGGAAAACAATTTAGCCGATTTTTCTGATACTTTTAAGAATCCAAAACTTAGCTCAGTTCAGATTGGTTCCTCAAAGAATTCGGATATCGTAGCATTTCAGTGTGAAAAGGGAAAATCCCTGTCCAAGGCTAATGCAATTTCTTGTTTGAATGAGCGGTTACTTGATCATGGCCGCACAATCAATGACCTTCCTGCAGCATTGATATCCGAAATCCTGAATTGTCTTGATCCAAAGGAGTTGGGTGTAGTATCCTGTGTTAGTACTAATTTATATAGGCTAGCATCAGAGCATCAGGTATGGAAGGAGTTTTATTATGAGAGGTGGGGGCAGCCCCATGGCCCAGTGCCTCTGGGACCAGAATATACAGATGAGAAGTCATGGAAGGAACTGTTTGTAGAGAAAGAGTTTCGTAGCAAGACATTCTTGGGCCGATATAGCATTGATACTTTGTATGGTCATACAGAAGCTGTCAAGACTGTGTTTGTTTTGGCTTCCAAGAAGTTAGTATTTACTTCTGGGTATGATCAAATTGTGCGGATATGGGACATGGAAGAAGGATTGTCTATTTCATCATCTCGGGCTATTGGCTGTACCATTCGTGCAGTTGCTGCTGATACGGGGCTCTTGGTTGCTGGGGGTACTGATGGATTTATACAAGGATGGAGGGCAGTGGAGGGAAACCCTCATCTCTTTGAACTTAGGGCTCAGAATCAGAATATGGAATTTCGAATTTGGGAACATGAAGGGCCAATTACGTGTCTTGCATTGGATTTTCATCGTATTTACAGTGGCTCTTGGGATATGACTGTTCGCATTTGGGATCGATCTTCTTTAAAATGTTTAAAGATTTTGATGCATAGTGACTGGATATGGAGTCTTGCTCCCCATGATGCTACTGTGGCTTGCACATCTGGTTCTGATGTCTACTTATGGGACACTGACTCAGGGATGCGACTCACTGTTATTAAGAATGCTCATGTAGGTAATACGTATTCTTTGACACGCAGTCACACTGGGAAACTTCTTTTCACTGGTGGAGATGATGGAGCCATTCACATGTTCGAGATCACTAGAAAAGTCAACTGCAATGTAAAGAAGATTGCAAAATGGGTACCCCACACTGGACCAGTGTATTCTCTTGCTTTTGAGTTCCCCTGGCTTGTTTCAGCATCTAGCGATGGAAAGCTTTCGCTTATTGATGTGAGAAAGCTTTTGAAAACAAGCAGGAAATCTTCAAATGAAAGGTCCTCCATGGTTAACTCGGATGAGACAGCTGTGGAACCGCCACAGAGAATGCTGCACGGGTTTGGGCCTAATTTGTTCTCTGTGGTCTTTGGTCCAGATCGTATTGTATGTGGAGGAGAAGAAGGTGTTATTAGGATCTGGAATTTCTCTCAAGCCCTAGAGATTGAGCAGAGGGTACGTACTCTCAGAGGCTTGCGACTTGAAAACAGAATGAGGCGACGCAAACTTCAAACTGAAATGAGTACGAGAAGTGGCCGGAGTGACCAGTGTTTGGTAGCAGCAGCTAAAAAGAACCAGATTAGTGGCGACAGAACTAGCTGGCATAATAGGCGTAGGATAACTGGAAAACTGAAGGCTTAGTATTGATTAGAAATTCTAATTTTCTCCAATTTCTTTCGATATCATTTTCTTATGCTAATCTTGCTGCAGGTTTGTCCTTCAATTTCTCCCATCATCATTATTGCGTTTTTTCAATTAATAGAATGCTTGTTTGAGCTTACTGTTTTTTTTTTTTTCAACTTTTTTAATTCTATTATATCTGGCTCTTTTAATATAGTTACTTTTTGGATAGGTAGATTTTAAAGAATGGAATGATATAGAGAATGTGGATTTCCTTTTATGTCTATGGCTCTGTTTATAGCTGCCTTTCCTTGTCAATCTCTTCTTATCCCTCTATTTGCTGTGTACATAGAATATGTGTTTATTTTGGCTGTTTGTAGGATGTATGCGATATTCAGTTAGTTGCATGCCCTTAGTAGTCATTTATAAGAATTTGAGTAGCATAAAGAAACATCCTTTTATATATAAACATTGTTCGGGACTAATACTTTTAACAGTTTTTTTTTTTTGGTTTTCTTTTCTCCATCTTTGTCTTAATAGTGTCTTTTTTTTTTACACCTAAATCTGGAGTTGGATGACAGTATCTCTTACATGCTTTAGTTAATAGTCTAAGGAGTTTTATTTATTTATTATTATTATTATTTTTTTTTTATAGTTGGTTGGTCATGTAATTCTTCTATAAGGAATGCACACCAAACTTATTCAGGTTAGGTCATGGGAATATAGATGAACCTAGAGAAATAATGTAACTCTCCTTCCACTACTTAAAAAGAATGCATCTATGCTGTCATATTTTATACTATTATGTATTTATGTTATTATATTGTTCTCTTCTAAATAGTTAATTTCTGGATAGGTAGATTTTAAACAATAGAATGATATTGGAGGATGTGACTTTCCTTTTGTGTCTATGGTTCTGTTTTGTAGCTGTCTTTCCTTCTCATTCTCTTCTATCTGTTTATTTGCTCATGTACATGGAGCATTTTGTACAGTTTTTTATTATTGTTATTTGTTTTCTTTCTACTAGGGAACATTTGTTCTATTATATTTAAACATTTATTTTGTTGGTATGGTTTCTTCTTCCTAGTTGCATGAATAATTTGATTTTTAGTAAATTGGAGATAATACAACCATCGTTGTATTATTCTGTAACTTCTGAGATTTGTGATTTTCATTTCATTTTTTATTTATTATTTAGCTTATAAGGCTGTTTCTACTTTTGATGAGACTAATGGTTTTACTGTCAATATTTTTTAATATTTCAATTTTAATAGATAAAATAATTAATTCATTTAAAAAAATTAAAAAATAACGTACTTAATGATATGAAAAGGTAATGGTAGTTTATTATTAAATAAAAAATTAATTAATTATTTACTTAATGTCTATGCTTCTTAATATTACAGATTTAGCAGATTCTTAATCCTAGTTTTTTATTTTTTATAAGAAATGCACAACAAAGTTATTTAATTTGAACAATGGAATGACGGGTGAAACTATTAATGAGGATAATAGTTGTTCTGAATGGCAAGGAAAACAAGCTATTGATTCTTGTAGGAAATTGTTATTAGATAACTGTTTTTGGTCATTGTATCATATTCCTCGTAATAGGAATAGGGTTGTCCACAATCTTGCTAAATGGGCTAAGAACAACCACTTTTTTGTTTACATTGATTCTGAGCTTCTTCCCCCTTCAGTTTTTTTGTGATAGAGGAGGAACTAAGGACAATGTTTGTACTTGTGATTTGGATCTTTTTGTTTTGAATGAAGAAGGTTGAATATTATCTATAAAAAAAAATGCAATAAATACTTAAAGAAAGAGGAGAATGTTTGAGAATAAGGATTGAAAAACAAACACAAACTTTTATTATAGAAGGCTTCTTCCTTTGAAAACCTCTAAGGTCGAAGTTATTACAACTACTTCTATTTATAGGCACATGATATATTTGGACTTCATGCCTAGACTTCAAACAAACCACAAGCTATTGATATAAGTTCAATAATTCAAGGAAACCACAATACAAAAACAAACAGTTACGTGGATAAGATTCTTAAGGGATCTTTATATTTAGTACAATACATATAAGATTTTGATAAAAAGTGGATTCTTTCGGACATTTGGCTTGATTATGGAGTATGGTCGTTTGCTTCGCTATCATATTCTAACCCATCATGTGGCATCAAGCGAAATTTTTCATACTCATCACTTGAGTTGTTTGATTTGAGGTAATGTAATGTCTTGTGTCCATCATGATTGTATTTGTGAAATTCGTGATGTGCTTCCAAGTAGATAAACACTTTTACTTGCTAGTGATGAAGGGACCATTATGTTGTCATATCAAATTTTGGGGGTATCTATCCTAGGATGTAATCTAGAGAAATTATGTTTTTGTCAAGTGTTCGTAGCCAAGTTGGCAGCAAGGCTGCCCCCAAACACTCTCCTTGCCCAAAAGGAGGGAGTTCGACACCCCATTTCAGCTATAGTGTTGTCGGATTTTAGTATTGGATTAGTCAAGTAAAAACCGGACATCATCACTAAAAAAATAAAAAAAAAAAATTATGTTTCTGAAACAAACATCTTCAGGGAATAGTTTCTATATACTTGGTGTAACAAGATTTAGAGCAAACCACCCTAAGGAAGTGGTACACTCTTGTAGAATAGATCTAGATTTAGAGATTTACAATTGGTCTATGAAGAGAAATGATTCCATACTTGTCCTGTCTTTTGGACAAGTATTTGAACCAACCTTCCAAAGTTGAAAACCAACAAAGGACTTTAAAAAGTTTGAGACTTTCTTATAAGGAATCAAGAACTATCGCAATACCAAATATAAGAAAATAATTTAGCTTCATTAAGAGAGAATGCAATGGTGTGTGCTTCTAGTAATACCAAAAATAACATAATGCTAATTTTGGCAATCTCCTTAAATCACATATATGAAAAATAGTAAGATAAAGATAATCTGAACTATTAGAAATTTCTCTGAAAATTGTTGGTCATGTCTTTGTAAAAAGAGTCTGTGGAAGGTCTTGTAGTTAAAACCGCTTCTCAAAGGTAGAGTGAGCTCTAGAATAGTTTATTCAACTTCATGAGGGAGTTTTGAAATGTTGATTGGTGCCATGAAAGGTATGATGTTGTGAATTGGTTAGAAAATCAGCTATATTATTTTATTTTCCCAGGTATATGTTTGACCGAGAATGTGTATTTGGAAAACCACTTTTGTCATTTTAGGAGTTGGGAGCCAAGAATTGTTTTATTCTTGAATTGGAGCATTTTTTTTTTGGGAAAGAGGACATGTCCATATCAATATTAAATTTATGCCCTATGAGAAAGAACTCAAATTCCTTAATACCTCTTTTGGTAGCTAGTCTTTTTTTGAAAGTGGAGTGGCAGTGTTTCTCAAATTCTTCGAATTCTCCAGTTTGATATGCACACAAGTTCTTCATTTTTCATCATTTTCTTCAATTAAGAAAGCTCCCCAAAATTCATCACAAATTTCTTTTTGTAAGATTCTAGTTCCAAAATAAATTACAATTTTTTTTAAAAAATTTCTAAGGATATTGAAAATTTAATCCAATGAGTAAAAAATAATTCAAGGATGTAGTTCTAATTAATTAGCATCATCACCTTGTATCTGATAATTCCCCCGCCCTCCAATCCGTGATTCTATTCTTAATACTCCCATCGGAGGGGAGTAAGATTCCTTTGTTTGGGCTCCCTCCAAATTAGATAGCTTCTCTATTAGAAGTTCTTACAAAGTTAACAACAAAGAAAGATTTTCCACAATTGAACTTTGTGTCTCTTGTGTAGGCTAGAATGCCATAAATGATTTTTGAATGTCCAATAGCCATCATGTGCTGGTGGTCATCACCATGGCAGGTTTGTATTCAAAGCTTCTCAGAGCTAAACATTTATGGCTGGTTTAAATTATTGTTGGGATTATACCAATCAGATAGACTCCTGGTTGATGATACTAAAAGAGATAAGATGATGCATTTTTCTGCCATTGTTATGGAAAGAATGTGGATGGAATGCAATCAAATTCAACTTGGAGGAAACAAACCGGGCTGGTTACAATGGGCGAAGGACACTTTTCAGTACTCCCTCACCTATTGGAATGCAGCTCAGTACAAAATTGCTAAGAGGGTCAGGAAATGGGATCAAAGCCCCTCTACAAGGTGAGGTTAAATTTAACTTTGATGTGATATGCATTAACTCCAAAGCATATGTAGGGGTAGTGCTCAGGGATCACATTGGAAAGATACTTGGAGCATGGGTAAGCAGCTTCTATGCTTCAAACGTGTTCTATGTTGAGCTCTCACAGCGATCTTTGCCTTCGAGATGGGGAAAAAACTATTATTGGAAAAAGCTTCCTTCGAAGGTGATTCCATCTTAATGATGTTGACAATTAAAGGTTGCAAAGAGTTTGAAGACTAGAGGGTAGCACATAACATTAAAAGTAGTTGATTTTTTTTTTGATTTTCTCACCCCCTTATGGTTTATTAAACACGTAAATAGACGGTTTAATTATCATGCTCATAACCTTACTAAGTGGGCAAAAATCCATGCTTTTTGCGATGCTATTAATGTAAATCATCTTCGGCCAAGAATTTATTTGTGAGAGGAACTAATGTACTGTTTTGGAAGATGAATATAATGACTAACCATCTATTTATAAAATAAAATAAAATAAAATCATCATCTTGTGACAACAATAATCGATTGATTGATATAAATGGAAAAATAGTACAACTTTATAGATAGATAGATGTGTCCAAGAATATAATATGAAATAAAGGAATACAATAAGATTTAAATTAAAATCAAATTTTTTTTAAAAAAAAATCATGGTTACAAATGGAAACTCCTAAAACAAAAGAGGGCAAAATAAATAAAAATGACTGAATTAGGAGAAAGTAATAAAAATAATGGTTGCTAAACCAGAAAGGAAGCACATAGTAAATGAGGCTTCAATGCTTTGCCCTCCTCCGCTTCCATCTTTACCTCCCACCGGACGTGCTGCTGATGCCCCCTCTGGAGAACCTGTTTTGTTTCCCCCCATAAATTTTAAAATTAAAACCAAAATTTTGGTAAATAATTTCATTTTTAAATTTATATCTTTTACATATATAATTCAAATTTTTCTTTTTCCTACTTAAAAATAATAATAAATGCAAAGGAGAGAATCAAGAAATTATAAACTAGAAATTGTTTATTTACCTGCTGGACTTGCAGTGGGAACACTTACTGGGATACCAATTGCTGCAAATTAAACATTGTAAAGGAACAAACAGAAGAAAATCAATATCAAGAGGTAGAAAGAACATGAAAAAAAAAAAAAAATTGAGTTTTGAGTTCCAAGAATGATAAAACAAGTAATTTTGAATTTTAAATTCAGAGATTTTTTCCTCAATATTATATTATATATATATATAACGATACTCTTAAATAATAATTACAATTAATGTCGAAATAGTATATTATTATATTAAATTTCCAAAAGTATTTGTCCCTCTCGGCTGGCTTACCCTATATGCTGTTGAGCTAAACTGTATTTCACACTCAAAATAAATACTACTATATATGTAGGTGGTGGTTGGATATTTAATTCATCATTAAAACTTAGTTTTTGGTAAGTGGATATTTAATTCACCATTAAAACTACAGACTTTATTTTAATTTTTTTTTAGCCTTTTTATAGTTACTTGGGTCCAGTAAATAATTTCAAAATATATTTCCACATTTACAACATTTAAACTCTAGCTATTATTTTTAAAAAAATAAATAATTTTTACTTGATCAAATGGGTTTTGAATTGTATATTTTTTAAAAAAAAAAAAAAAAATTGAGATTTTCATTCTATATCTCAAAATATAACAACCAAACACAACGACCTTCAACCAAAATATTTTTTTTACAATTATAAATTGTATATATTAGAAAAAAGAAAAGGGGGAGTATGTATATATATATATGTATAAAAATACACATGATTGTGGGGGGACCGACCAAAAAACCATATAAATTTGAAAATTAAAGGCCCTTGAATCTAGGAAAAGAAGATGAGGGAGCCAAGCATGTGAAAACGGCCGTTGTAATTTAATACAAACATTTACAATACACAGACAACACAACCACTCTCCCCTTTTTTTTCCATTCTCAGTCTTTTCCTCCTATATTCTACAAACCAACATCGGAGCTCAGCCCCCCCACAAGCACATATACATTTCAATATTTACCAATAATTAAAAAAATAATAATAATATATAACTACAATTATCTTTGGAAATTTTCTCATTTTTCCTTTTGGGCAACTTAACTTAATTTTATGTTTATAATAATAAAAATTTAGAGAGAAAAAAGGGAGAATATATATATAGTACCTGCACAAACACTAACTGGTGGAGTAGTAATTCCACAAGCTGAAGGAAGTTTTAAGGCCTTAGGAATATCAACAGTAATACCGGCTTTGTCTGGATCGCCGAGAAGCTGGCACAAACAAACTGGGTTGCTTTCCACTAAACCTGCTAGCTCAGGACAACAAGGAGCATCCGGCTTAGTCAGATTGCTTCCGATCTCCACGAAGGTCAAGCAATCTGACATGTTAAGCAACACAGAGAAACAATCCATGGATGGACCCGGTGCTGCCATTGACGGTCCGGGTGCCATCTCCGGAGCTAACATTGGTGACTGCGCTGCTGTATTCTGTGCTAGTGCCAAAATAACCATCGAAACCACCATCATTATAACTGCGGCGGCAGGGGCGGTGATTCTGGCTCTGGCCATTGTTTTGGATTCTTCTTCCTCTCAGTTGGGTGTATGTAGTTGGGTTTTTTTTTTAGTGTGAGATTTATTGTGGAATGGGTCTTTAGTGTTAGTGCTATTGCTATATAGTGAGAGAAAGAGAGAGAGATAGTTAGGGAGTTGGGCATAATTAAATTGGGCAACACTGAATTTCAACTACCAGAATATGTTTAGTGAATATATTTTCTTGTTTCACACATCACACATGACAAAAGCTCAATATGTACACAATTGACAACTACTAATGAATTGTCCATTGAATTTTTTGTTATTCTATTTTTATGAAAAATTTGTTGGTTTAATGTTCAAATTATTTTGGATATCTTTTAGTTTATCATCAAATATTAATTTTTAAATAAATTTATAATTTATTTATTTTTAATCTTTTAAAATTTAATATTTTTAGTTAAATTTAATCTATTTCTAGTTTTTTTTTTTAGGGTTACATGTGTTGGACATACGTCCTTTTGCAAAGGATATTATGAAATCTTTACTATTCTAAATAAAATAAAATAAATAAATACTCTTCTTTTTTAAAAAAAAATTTTGTACATAGATTAATATGAGAGAAGTTAATAAAAAAAATTCTCAAAATTATAATATATGACTGAAAATTAACACAAATTATCTGGACTTTTGATGTGCGTTAAAGTCAAGAATTTGGGACATTATAGACAATAATCCTCATTTCTTTTACCTTTCCCTTAAATTTTTATCTCTTTCTTTCATTCTCTCTCTCTTTTATATATATATATATATATTATTTCACCCCTTTCTTGTGCCAAAAATCAGTTTAAGAATTCTCTTGGTTCTTATATTCCCTCGGGGCCCCCCCCCCCCTTTTTTTTCTTTTGTGGACAAAGATGATTTAAACACACAATATGTGTAAACTGTTTTATTCTTGATTTATGAAATTTGTTGAAAAAGGAAAATGAAAATATGAAGAAACAGATATAAAGTAAAATGGATTATCCATACTACCGGTGTTTAGACAGGTTGTTTATCATCTATGGTTAAACCATACTATCCGCCATTTTTTGGAAGATTCATATGCCTTAACTAAAAAAAGCCTTAGGATTGTTATTAAGGCAAGAACTCATCAACTAAAAATCACATATGCAAGAACTCATCAACTACCACAAACCGGCGCTGATAGTCCTTACTGAAACAAAGCTTAGTGGGGAGCAAGCTGACCAAGCTATGAGGAACTTCAACTATGAAAATTCAGTTAAGGTTGATGTTGAAGGAGCTTCGGGAGGCATCTATGCAATGTGGAACAACAACATGACTATTCAAACAACCTCCTTCACTGCCCAGGAACTGTACTTGTTTGTAAAGGTATCACCTAATGCTTCTCCTTTTATGCTTACCATAGTATATGCTAAACCTCACCATGCCCATAAATGCATCTTGTGGAATAATCTCTTATCTTTTAAACACTCTTATTCTGGACCTTGAATTGTGCTGGGGGATTTTAATGATATTATTTGTTCTACTGAAAATTTTTGGGGGAAATAAACCTTGTTTGAAATGAATGGATGTTTTTCGGGATAACATTAATTCTTGTAACCTCATCGATCTAGGATTCACTGGTCCCCGTTTCACTTGGAGCAACATGAGAAAGGCTAAATTTAGAATCTTGGAAAGATTAGCTAGATTTCTAGCTAATCTTCAATGGCTTAATCTTTTCCCTAACTCCTCTGTTAAGCATTTACCTAGAGTTCACTCTGACCATTGCCCTTTAATTCTTAACTTCTTTCCTCCTCCCCCTCCTAAAGAAAAGAATTTTAAACTTTAAACTATGTGGCTAAGCGGTTCCTTCCTTTGACTCTGTGGTACATGATGCTTGGCCACCGTCATCTAATAACTACTTGGAATCTGTTGAATCTTTCACAAATTCTGCTATTTATTGGAATAAAAATGTCTTTGGAAATCTTTTCTTCAAAAAAAGGAAAATCCTCTCTAGGCTTAATGGAATCCAATCAAACCCTAACCACTCCAATAGTTCTTTCTTGATTAACCTAGAAAAAAGCCTTTCTAATGAACTTAATGATATTCTTACCCAAGAAAGACAATTTTGGGCTCTAAAATCAAGAATCAACTGGATAAAGTATGGGAATGCTAATACTTCTTTCTTTCATACTTCCACTCTTAAAAGAAGAAGAGCTAATAGAATCCCCAGCCTAAGAAATGCCGTTGGTGTATGGATTTCTTCTAATCAAGAAATCCAAAAACACATTACTAGTCACTTTTCAAATATCTACAATACCTCCTTCTCTTCATCTAACCTTTATATTTCTATCCCATCACATCCCCTTATACTCTCTGACTCTGAACATTTCGAACTTTCACAACCCATTTCCGAGTTAGAAATCATCCAGTCTATTAAGTCCTTTAAACCACACAAAGCACCCGGGACTTGATGGTATTCACCCTTTCTTTTTCAAAAATATCTCCAAAATACACTTCCATCCATTAAAGCTCTCATCTTCTCTATCTTCACTTCTGGATGTTTTCCTTCTTCTCTTAATAAAACGTTCATCTCTCTCATTCCTAAATCCACCCTCCCCGAAACTATTAACCAATATCTTCCTATTAGCCTTTGTAACACCATTTATAAAATCTTCACTAAGATATTAGTTAATAGGCTTAGACCTAAACTCAACTCTTTAATAGACCCTCTACAAAGCAGTTTCCTCTCAAATAGGCGTGCTTCTAACAATTTTATCATTGTTCAAGAAACTCTTAATTGTTTTAACTCTAATTCTAAAAGCTCTCCTTCTTTCATGGCCGTCAAAATTGATTTAGAAAAAGATTTCGATAGAATAGAGTGGTCATTTTTAAGACAAATGCTTCACTCGATTAATCTCCCTCCCACTCTCATTAATCTAATCATGTCTTGTATTTCTACCTCTCAATTAGTTGTGTTAATAAATGGTTCACCAACTCCATACTTTGAACCTACAAGAGGTATTCGTCAAGGCGACCCCCTATCTCCTTATCTATTCATCCTTGGCATGAAATTTCTATCCTTACTTATTCACAACAGTGTTACCAATGGTCTTTGGAAACCTATACCTATAACATCCACGAGACCTTATATCTCTCACACTCTTTTTGTTGATGATATCTTTCTTTTTGCTGAAGCAACCACTGAGAATGCCCTTTCTATAAAAAAATGTCCTCAATGACTTCTCATCCAATAGTGGCCTTTCGGTTAACACTAACAAATCTAAACTTTACTTCTCTAAAAACTGTCATGTTGGTCTTAGTAGCCAAATTAGTGACATCATTAACATATCAACCTCCAATAATCTAGGCTGTTATCTTGGTTTTCCACTTCTTTCCAAATCCCCAAAACACCAAGACTTTCATAAGCTTCTTGACAACATCTCTTCCAAACTAGCTAGCTGGAAATCTAAAATGTGAAATGTTGCTGGAAGAGTGACTCCTGCTAAATCTGTCCTTTCTTCAATACCAACACTGCTAGATCTTGTGACTACTCCACTGGAATTTGGAAGGAGATCCTGAATTCTATCCCTCAATCTCTCTCACAAACCCTTCTTGCTAATTCAACGCTTCAAACTTGGCTTTTTCACAATCTTACTAATCACACTCCTATTTTTATTAATGTTCCTTGGTGTACTCTTTTTAGTTTCACATGCTGGCATATTTGGAAAAATAGGAACAAAATATCCATTCAAAAAATTGAACCTCAGGAACTCTCCCTACATTTTATCCTTAAGTTGTCTGTTGAGTATATTTACTCATTACAAGAACACTAACCTATGTGTTACCCTGAAACATCAAGTCTACATCAAATGGCATCCGCCTGCACCTTCTTTTCTTAAGCTTAACATTGATGGGTCCTTCAATCACTCAACGGGTCATGGGGGAATAGGAGGAGTAATCAGAAATCATCTTGGACAATGGATCCTCGGTTTTATGCAAGGTTTCACATGTACATCAAGCAACTAGGCTGAACTTTTGGCTTTAAGAGCAGGACTTCAAGTTGCAATAACTCTCGAAATCAAGAACATTGAAATCAATAGTGATTCTCATGTACTTGTTCAATCTAAAAATAATTTGGAATCGCATGCTAATCTTTTATCTATTTTGGCTGATTGCAGATGGCTCCTGTCTCAAATGGAGGAAGCCAGACTTAGTCGCTCTTGGAGGGAAGCAAATGTTGTAGTTGATGCACTAGCTAAACAAGGAAATGTTATCAGTGCAACTTTTTTTTGCTTTTATCTCTCCCCCATCCTTTGTTATTTCAGCTTTGCATAAAGACCTAGAGGGCACCTTACACTCCAGGACTGTTTCTTCTATTTCAGGCAACCTTTTAGAGGTTCTCATTACTGTTGTATCAAACACTACTGCTTGTTCCCTTCTCTTTTAAATAAATGAAACTCTCTTTTTAACAAAAAAAATAAAAAAATTTGATGTCAACCGTTAGTTATTGCTCATTGGTATTTGTTGAAGAAATAAAAAGAAAATTAATAGCAAGATTCATTTATTTATATTTTATATATATATATATATATTAGGATGCTTCACCAAACTTGAGTGTACAAGTGGAACAAGATTTTACTAAACCTGTGCTAAGTTTTTATTTTATATATATATATATATTATATATATATATATATATATATATATATATATATGTATATATTTTAAAAATTATACATATATATTTATTTATTTATTTTTAACAAAATCTAAAATCATTTGTAATCATCATATTTTTTTTTTTTGGTAAATTTTTGTAATTATATATAACAACAACAAAGTAATTAGTTTTTAAATTTGTATTAAGTTAAACTGTATATTTAAAAAAGGAGAATTAAAAAAAATTTTTAAAAAAAAAAAAAAAAAAAATAAATACAAATATTGCGTGGAATATCTATTTATAAACGTGGGTAATACAAGTCAATTAAATACGAGAAGGTTTTAAAGAGAAAAAAACTGCCAAACTTTCTTTTTCCCATTTTAGGTAAAATTGAAATGTGGATGTCGTTTTCTGAAAAAAGTAAAGAAGAAAAAAAAAGAGAAAGCAAAGCAAAACCTTTTAAAGATAACAAAATGCAACATTATCTATTTTAATCTCATAATTATTTTAATTTTTAAAATTTAATTTTTTAACTATTTTTGCTTTTCAAACTTGGATATTATGATCAAATTTGTAAAACTTTTTGTTCATTTTAATCAAGTAAAAAAAAATGTCTAACATGATAACCACAAAACACCAAAAATATTTCTAACAAATATGTGCTTCTCAAGATAACAAAAATTCCCCACATAAAATTTAATCAGAGTGACACGGAGCAAAGCCTTCTCCTTAACGACCATCTGGGCGCTCAAATTCGACTGAAAAGGAAAATATTAAATCAGAATTGCTCACGAACCAACTGAAAATGAGTATATGGTTTCTACAACCAATCGGGAATGATTAGCTCTACAGCAATAATGGGCTGTTATCATTTCTTAATTGACTTTCAATCTGATCAAACACCTGTGATAAGCAAATTCTCTCAAAATTCTGCATGGGAATTCACAGAATTTTGGACCTGTAAAGAACCAAATTATAAAATAGTTAGAATACAAATCTTAAAAAAAGATTTATGATTTATAGATTCACCAAAAATAATAATAATAAATAATATAATACTAAACAAAAAAAAAAAAAAAAAAAAAAAAAAAAAAAAAAAAAAAAAAAAAAAAAAAAAAAAAAAAAAAAAAAAAAAGGGGGGGGGGGGGGGGGGGGGGGGGGGGGGGGGGGGGGGGGGGGGTAATACTTAAATTATTCTTCATTTCAGTTTTCTATACTTAGGAACAACTGTCTAATTAAATTTTTTATCATTTTTAAAAATTCTTATTTTATTTCTTATAGAGTATTTTTTTTCCCTTATGTAAAACATTTGAGTATTAGGATAATTTGTTCCTTTAATCAATCACAAATAAACTAATCGTGATTAGCTGGTAAATTTGAAAGAAAACTTATTGACATAATTACATTACTACGTATCTGATTTTTAATATAACAAGTATATTATGTTAAATTTTTTTCAATCTTTTTTTTTTTTTTTTTACTAAATAAAATTACAATAGACCATCATAATTACATAAAAATATTAGAACAATATATGAAAACTTATATAGAATTTAATTATTACTTAATTTCTTTTAACTCATATTTATTATTGTGCTATGTAAAAATAAAGTTGAAAATGCAAAACTAAAAATAAAATAAATTCTTTAAATTTTTAGATAATTTTTAAAATAAAAATTTTTATTATAAATTAAACAGAAGTTAAGAAATTAAAAATATCAATATTTAAGAAATAAAAAAAAAAGACATTGAAAAACCAATAAAACTCAAAAAGAAAAAAAAAAAAAAAAAAAAAAAAAAAAGGGGGGGGGGGGGGTGAGTATAAAAAATGAAATAAAATTATGCCTTTATAAATTTTTAATAAAAAAAAAAAAAAATTAATAAAATTAATATAAGTAAAGAGAAAGGAAAGTCAAAACAAAATTAGTAGGCATTAAGTTGTCAAGTAGAGAAAAATCACAATATTAAAAATGAGATATAAAAATTAACTTTAAATTAGATAGTAAGTAGTGTAAAGAAGAAAGTTTTTTTTAAAAAAACTAAAAAGTGATTAAACATAATAAGACAAAATATTAAAAGATTAAAAATCATGAATAATAGTAATTAATTTTTTTTTTTTGTTTTATTTTAGTTCTTCTATATATAATATAATATATATATATATGTATTATATATATATATTTACTTATTCTTACTGAAATTAAGCACGAGTACAGAATAAAATCTTCACCCTCTCATCATCTTGCTTACTTTTTAATATTGTTTGATGCTTGCTTTATTAAATTTTTTCTCATTTATTTTTCATTTCTTCTTGCCAAAATAATGTTTTTTATTGTCACACTAATAAAAAAGAGTAAATTTTTTCTCTTTCCTCTTTTTCTCCATCCTCTTTCATTATATTTTTCCGTCTGTAATTAACTTCGTCCATCTCCTTTTTTTTTTTTTTTTAACCCTCTTATTTTATTTCTAACTGTAATTTCTACATCTCCATATTTTTTGTATTTCTTGTATAATTTGGGAAGGGAATTTAGGTCATTCAATTCCTAACAAAAAGAGACTTGGTATATAAATAATAAATGTCATTTTAACTTTATATTCCCATGCATCAACCTGTACTTCCGTGATGGGAAACCTTTTAGTTGGTTAGCTAAAACATCATTTTCATTAAAAGTAGTAAGAAACTTTATCCTTCCTTCCGTATAATAAATGAAACCCTTTTTTTAAAGAAAAATTACTTTTCCTACTGGAAATTTTTATTATTTTTTTTTTTATTAAAAAATAAACTATGAAATTTAACTTCATTTCTTGTCTCATTGTTTTTTTTTTTTTTTTTTTTTTTTTTTTTTTTTTTTTTTTTTTTTTTTTTTTTTTTTTTTTTTTTTTTTTTTTTTTTTTTTTTTTTTTTTTTTTTTTTTTTTTTTTTTTTTTTTTTTTTTTTTTTTTTTTTTTTTTTTTTTTTTTTTTTTTTTTTTTTTTTTGGGGGGGGGGGGGGGGGGGGGGGGGGGGGGGGGGGGGGGGGGGGGGGGGGGGGGGGGGGGGGGGGGGGGGGGGGGGGGGGGGGGGGGGGGGGGGGGGGGGGGGGGGGGGGGGGGGGGGGGGGGGGGGGGGGGGGGGGGGGGGGGGGGGGGGGGGGGGGGGGGGGGGGGGGGGGGGGGGGGGGGGGGGGGGGGGGGGGGGGGGGGGGGGGGGGGGGGGGGGGGGGGGGGGGGGGGGGGGGGGGGGGGGGGGGGGGGGGGGGGGGGGGGGGGGGGGGGGGGGGGGGGGGGGGGGGGGGGGGGGGGGGGGGGGGGGGGGGGGGGGGGGGGGGGGGGGGGGGGGGGGGGGGGGGGGGGGGGGGGGGGGGGGGGGGGGGGGGGGGGGGGGGGGGGGGGGGGGGGGGGGGGGGGGGGGGGGGGGGGGGGGGGGGGGGGGGGGGGGGTGGGGGGTGGGGTTTTGGGGGGGGTTGGGGGGTGGGGGGGGGGGGGGGGGTGGGGGGGGGGGGGTTGTTTTGTTTCAGAAAAAAAAAAAAAAAAAATGTACTTATATTTAATTACATAGTTTTCATCTAAAATTAAAACAATTTATATATAATGGAAAGGGTTTTTTTTTTTTTTCTTTATGAAAAAAAAAAAATCAATTTTTTATTAATTAATTTATTTTTGTTTCATCGGTTGTTTTTTTTTATATTTTGTTTCGGTTGTGTGTTTGGGTTCCTCTTCTGATTTTTTTTTATGGTCTTCCTCTTTTTTTCTTTGGATTCTCCTTTCATGTTTCTATACATATATATTGGAAAGTGAGAAAATGATACATATATATATATATATATATATATATATATACCCATCTTTTTTTGGTTTTTGATTTAGGTTCTGTGATTCCTTGCCACTTGCCCTAAGAAATTTCCCTTGGGAAGCATATTTGTTTTGGAAACCTTTGAAACGGACTTTTTTATCTTAAAATTTCTTGGTCCCAATATCTCTTTTCATTCAATTCAACAATAATTACAAGACTTGTGGTGTTTTTTAGTGGGGTTTTGTATTGGTTGATTTAGATAAGTTTTTTTCATACGTTTTTATAAGAATCCACGTTTTAAATGAGGGGTCTTGGCTTCTATCTAGACATTATTTGATAGTAATTGAATGGCATCCTAACTTCATTGGCACTACAAAAGTTGGATTTATTTTCTTGCTTTGCATATTGATTTTTTTCTTGTGGAAGGTTCTATTCAACATGGTAATCTTGTGGGGAAAGCTATTAAAGTGGATAATCAACCTTTAATTATGTTATAGAAAAATTCTCTCATGTACATGTTGAGTTGGATCTTCTTGTCCTTTTACGCCTTCAGTAGCTATTGTGGGCCAAGAACTTGCAGTTGAATTTGAGAGTTTGTGTTGGGTTTGGACCTCCTATTTAGAGTAGTTCAAACATGTTTTAAAATGTTTATTATTAGACTCACTTTGCCCTAGTAAATAAACAAAACCTTAATTAACTTTAAGTAAGGGAAATTAAGTGAAATACAAGAGAGATAGAAGAGAGAAAATATCATAATTTTCTAAACATGGTTGTGACTGGCTTTTGGTGTTTTCTCACTATTCAACAGTTGGATCGCCTTTAAATTTAGATATGTTTTTTAATGAGTTCAAGACAACAATAGTAAACAATGGAGATTGGATTTGAAGTATTCTAAAGAGGTATTTTGTATTAAAACCGAAACTGGTGCAGTGGATGTTTTCTTGAGTTTATACTTTGATATTTTTTTCTCTTTGACTTGTATTTATTTCAAGATTAGTGTTGATATCTTGATGAATAATGTTTCATTCCTCAAAACTTTATTAGAGAGAACATTTGTACCATTTGACTTACAAGTCACGTGGTTTTTACTCCTTGGTTTGAGGAGTTTCTTGTGTTTATAGTTTGATCAACTATGATCACTTATGTTTATATTTAACTAAATTGATCTCTTAATAATTTTTAACCAAACAAAAATGGCCCTTTTTTTTTCGTTACGATACGAGTTTGATACACATTTAAAATTGAATACATTTAACAAAATTTTGTATTTACTCTTGGAAGGGTCCCTTATACTCTAAAAGTTATATAACATACATTTCCAAATATATACCTTAAAATAAATAATATTATATCTTAAAAAAAAAACACAACTAATATATATATATAAAGCCGCATACGAATATGAATAAAGAATAGATAGTTGAGATAATTAAAAATGTTAGGTCTAGCATTAATTGATGTAGTTATGAAGGAGATAGAATTCTGTCATTTCTTTAGTAATAACATAGTAACATGTCCGCATCAAACCTTGTCTGATATGCCATCATTTTTCTATTTAAATCTCCTAAGGTTAGTTCAGGAGGACTTTTACATGTTTCTTTGTTTAGTAGAAATGGGAAATGAATTTTATTACTTTGCTTTTAATGGATAGTTAGACATGCAAATTTTGTGAATTAAATATATATTAATTGACATATTTCTTTGTTTTTTTTATTTTACATTCTTTTCTAATAAAAAGTGTAGTTAAATCGGTAGCAATATTACTTATATAACAAAAATATGAAGAGTTCGAGTCATATTAAAGGTTAAAAAAAAAACCCTTTCTAAGTTGAAGATATTTCCATATCACCAAGATATTTTTTCACATCAAAAGCTTATTTACTCCAAGAGCATCCATCTCATGCCCCTAAGCTAAATATATATATATATATATATATATATTGAGGGACAAAATTTATAAATAAAGACCTCAAACATTGACATTTTTCATCACTTTGGATCATTTACTACTCAATTCAATAGCTCTTAAAACACTTCAAACTCTCTCATTTTGTTATAGTAGCCTTTATGTTTGTTAGCTAGAATAGCTCTGCTATGCAAATTTCAACCTCAAGTCACACAAACTGGAAATAGTGATGAAGTAAAGATTCACAGGAAAAATCTTATTGAATTGAGCAATTGATACATTTACCAGCTTTTGGTTTTAGCTTATTTATAATGCGAAGTAACCTCAACCTTTACTAAAAATAGAAAACAGCAATTCCTATATTTAAGCTATAACTGAATCATGCGGTTCCTATGTTTAAGTCATAACTAAAGCATGCCTAAAAACTTCCGGTAAGACTTATTCCGAAAAGAGAATAATTCATCGAATTAACAACGGTAACATTCTCCCCCTTAATTCGATGTCCTGGTTGTACTTCAACAACACCTATCTTCTCACGCAATTCTTGGAATCTCACGCGTCCAAGAGGTTTTGTGAGGATGTCGATAACCTGTTCTCTCTGTTCCCCCGAACTCTACATTCATCTTCCCGTCCTCAATACAATTTCGAATGAAATGGTATCGAGTATCAATGTGTTTACTCCTGTCATGGAGTCTTGGATTTTTGCAAAGAGATATGGCTGATTTGTTGTCAACTTTCAGCATAAAAACTTCTGTTTTACCTCCGGTTATATCACCAAGTAGTCTTGTTAACCATATTCCTTGACATCTTGCGATAGTAGCGACGAATATATTGACTTCACATGATGATAATGCAACTACCTTTTGTTTTTGAGATTGCCAACGTGACTTTGACCCAAAAAGAATGATACACCCGTGGTACTCTTGCGATCATCCATGTCGCCAGCCATATCACTGTCGCTATACCCTATCGGTTCTGCCTGTTTCTCGTTACAACTTGAAAAACGACATCCAGATTTGTAGTCCCCGCAATATAACGCAGCAGATGTTTTAATGCAGGTGAAGTGTTCTTCATGTGGTTCCTCCATAAATCTGCTCAAATACCCTACTACAAATGTTATATCCGGACGAGTATTTGTCAAGTATCGAAGTCTGCCTATCACCCTTGCGATAGCTGGTTGCATCAACCAGGAGGAGTTTTACTCTTTTTCGTAGTTTCACCGGGGTTCCATCGAATTTGGCATGAATTGCGATTGATCATCCCGAGTGTGTTCTAGGATTTTCTTTGCATATGCACATTGATTTATATCAATCCCAATTGAGCGCGATGAACTTCAATGCCAAGATAATAGGTTAGAAGCCCAAGGTCGCTCATTTTGAATATTTTCCGCATCTCCTCCTTGAAATTTAAAATTTCAGCCTTGGTTGATCCCGTGATAATGAGGTCATCTACATATACTCCAACCAATAAGCGTGTTTCCTTGCTTGCCACGTCCGTACATAGCATGTTCGAGAGTGCTTGCCTGAAAACCAAGTTTTCCCAAGCTATCATCAAGTTTAGAGTTCCAAGCTCTAGGTGCTTGGCGTAATCCGTAGAGTGCTTTATGTAACCTCAATACCTTATGTTCATGGTTTTTTCGAACAAAACCGGGTGGTTGGTTGACATAGACCTCTTCTTAATTCACCATTCAGAAAGCGGTCTTAACATCCATATGATGAACTTCCCATCTCTCATTTGCAGCCACGCGGAAGCAACCTTATTGATTCCATTCGAGCAACAGTGCATATACTTCATCGAAATCAATCCCTTTACGTTAGTACGTACCCCTTTTGCTACTAAGCGAGCCTATATATCGGACAATAGTACCACGTTCATCTCTTTTCACCTTGAAGACCCATTTCAGTCCAATGGGACAATGTCCAATGGGAAGATCCGTGAGTTCCCAAGTTTTGTTGTCTTCAATTGATTGCATCTCTTCATTCATTCTTGGCGCCAACATGGGTACTTCTCCTCGTTTACGATTCTTTGGTTCTTCGACAGTAGTAAACAACAATTCCTCCGTTGTTGAGGCAGGTTTTTCACGCGAGGCTTTTCCGGGAGAGCTTTGTGTGAGCCGATGATGTTTTTGACGTTGCGGAAACGAAGTGGGGCATCGTTGATGGTCTCGCCAAGCATTGTATCTATGTTGAATGGAGGGGATGTGAATTCTATTGGTGCTTGAATATCTTTGGGTGTTGATGGTGGAGTCGCGGTTGTATCATCGACCATATTTGGTGTTGGTGTTTCACCATGATTTTCGTTTGGAATTCCTTGGTTTGTTGGAGTCTCATATTAATCGATCGAGCAGATATGATTCCTCACAAAGTGTCATACCTTGATTATCATCTTGGCCCCAAGTCCATTTTGATTCCTCATCAAAAATGACATCCCGTGATATGTGGACCCGTTTTGATACGGGATCATATACACGATAAGCTTTAGATCCGATCTCATATCCAACGAAAATCATTGGTGTGCTTCGATCCTCCAATTTTGTAAGGTTGGGTTTCACTTTTTTTACATGTGCCACACAACCGAAAATTCGGAAAAAATGAACTGCAGGTTTCCTGCCATACCACGCCTCATATGGCGTCATGTTTCTCACACTTTGAGTTGGAGATCGATTAAGAATAAAGACTGCCGTTGATACAGCCTTCTCCCCAAAAAAATTCCTGGAGAGTTTTTTTCCCTTCATCATGCTCCGTGCCATAGATACCACTTTGTTTGATTGCGGCGTTCCACCACCCCGGTCGTTGTGGGGGAGAATATGGGGGGTTTAGTTGCCTCCTGAATACCATTCTCACTACAATATTCCCCAAAATCTAGTGAGTTGAACTCCCCCCCCGATCTGTCCTCAAGACTTTCAGCTTTCTGCCAGATTCAACCTCCACCATTGCTTGAAATCGCTTGATGGCGGTTGGGGCTTGATCTTTACTTGCAAGTAGACTAAGCCACATGTAACGACTCTTGTCGTCCACGAGAAGCAGAAAGTATTTGTTTCCGCTTGGTGTCGCCGGAGATATCGGTCCACAAAGGTCACCGTGGACCAAATCAAGGAGGTGTTCACTCGGTTCTTAGAATAATCGCGAAAGGTGTTCTTCATTTTTTCCAGGCAAGACACTCATTGCAGATTTGATCGACCTGTTCAACCTTAGGTAGGCCTCGAACCATCTCCTGGCTGAGCTAACATCCGTAATGCTTGGAGATTAAGATGACCGTATCTAGAGTGCCACCGCCAAGTATTTTCCGAATGTCCGAGAGAGAAGCAGGTTGGTTGAATAGTGTCGAGATGGAGCTTGTACAGTCGGCTTGGTGAGCACTTGACTCGAGCTAATAACCTGTGTTCTTGATCTCGAATCTGCAGGATTCCACTGTCTATCAACACTTGGCAACCACTTTCGGCTAAGCTGTCCAACACTTATGATGTTCGTTGTTAACTGTGGTATGTAGAAAACATTTGTGAGTTCAAAATGGTCATCCGTCTTGCATTTAAATTTTATTGTTCCGCATCCTTCGATGTTCACGGTGGAACCATCGCCGAACTTCACCGTGTGGGTGGTGGGAGAGAGGTTGTAGAATGCACTCCAACAACTTGTCATATGACTTGTAGCTCCTGTGTCGAAATACCAAGTTCCAGTATTCTGTCCTCTCTGTTGGTCTAAATGTGCAAAACTCTTAGCCTCAATCAATGTCAACGGCTCGCGATGACGGTTGAGATGAGAGACTTGGTGAAATATGAGTCCGTGCCATAAGAAGTGTTGGTTCTTCGGTGTCACCCTGAATAAGATGGGATTGTTCGATTTTTTTTTGCCCGACAATCCCAGGACCCAATGTCCCAACTTCCCCACAATTGTGACATTTGTCTCTCCGATTTTCCTATAATTGTCATTCTTTCAGTCTCAGTTCCCATGCTGATGCTTACTTTCCGATCCAATGTACCAAAAGAAATATTCAACCAAAATGCACCTTATTATATACACAATCTAAAATTGAATACGCATTTAACAAAATTTTGTATTTGCTCTTGGAAGGGTCCATTATACCCTAAAAGGTATATAAGATAGCAATTTCGCAAATATAGGTACCTTAAAATCTAAATAATATTATATCTCTAAAAAAATGGTTTATACCGTAGACTATGATATATCATCTATAAAGCCGCCATCACGAACTATGAATAAAGAATAGATAGTTGAGATAATTAAAAATGTTAGGTTTAGCATTAATTGATGCAGTTATGAAGGAGATAGAAATCTGTCATTTCTCTAGCAATAACATAGTAACATGTCCGCACCAAACCTTGTCTGATATGCTATCATTTCCCCTCGTACTTTCACATCACCTTCAAGATTGGTTCAGGAGGACTTTTTAGTATAGATTCTTTTTGTTCACCACCATCTTATATAACAAAAATATTGAAGAGTACGAGTCATAGTTAAAGGCAAGAGAGGTGCCTTTCTAAGTTGAAGATATTTCCATATCAACCAAGATATTTTTGCTAGATGTCAAAAGCTTATTTACCTCAAGTCCACGAGCGGAAATAGTGATGAAGTAAAGATTCCCAGGATCAATCTCATTGAACTGAGCAATTGATACATATATATATATATAGTTTACTTATATATAATGCGGGACAAACACCTTTACTAAAAAAAGAACACAGCAATTCCTAGATATTTTTCATCACTTTGGATCATTTTAACTACTAAAGCATGCCTAAAAGCTCTTAAAAGACTTCAAAAGGACTAATTTTGTTATAAGTAGCCTTTAATGTTATCATTGTAACATTAAGTAATTATTCTTTTATTTAAGGAGCAAATTAGTCTTTCACAATAAGGAAGAAACAACCTTCACATCTTTACATGATATATATGTGTGTGTGTGTATCTATTGTGAAGCATGAACACTAAAATCAATTCTGCAAGATTTCAAAGGGATGAATGTTTCAAAAGGTGCATCTCATATAAGTACACTAAAGTACCAAACCAACATAAAAAGGAAAAAGACATGGGTTGCCCTATAATTGGGAAATTCCAATTGAGAGGATGCATGGCAATGAAATAGGAAACAGCCAATAGGTTTTTCTTCTATAACTTTTCAACATTTTACTCAACCCATGAGAGGGTTATAATATATTTGCCTCAGGATGTGTGGATGTATTCTTACAAGCGCTTTGTTTGGTGGTGAGCAGCAGCAGCGAAACCTGCAGCATATGCTCTATTCTTGAACATTGTCTGCAGCAGAAAAATCAAGCACTTGAGAACATGATATCACTGACAATTTTCACCAAACAAACAAAATGGAGACATAGCTGAAGATTTCTAGGAATAGTATATCAACTACATTGGTAGATACTTAACTTTTATAGAAAAGTTCTCTGCAACACATAGCAAAGAAACCAACATTTACAGATTCCAAAATCTCGTAAAGTAGTTGAGATAAATCCCTTCCCTCAAATCTTTCTAAAGAGGTTTATTTTGCACATATACTGCCACCCCCCACTACGCCAACAATGTGTTAAATCCATGGAAAGCAGGATACTCATCCACACAAGTTGGGCTGGCCAAAAACAGATTTAGTATTACTTCTGACCCATACTGCCATTAGCATAGAAGATTTTGGCCTCTGCAATTGGTTTTTTTAATGTTGAATGGTATACAATTTCCTACTCTAAATATCAGTAACACTGATATCTCTGAATTTTTTGACATGCACTAATGCATGAGTGTGCACTCCCACATGTACACTTATACAAAACAGAAGAAAGTTGTATGTAACAATAGAACTATGTATTATATTTATGAATTGAAAATCATTTTGGCTATTTCCGCAACATTTTTCTCATTTATGGTCGAAAAATTAAAAAAAATATAAATATATATTGCTAAGGCCATTTTAAATTCAGAATCAGCACCAATGAACAAGAAAGTTCCAAACTTCCTAAGAACCAAGTTCAATTTTCTGGTTTAAATATAAATTTCCTGAAAGGATATCATTCATTACCTGCTCCTCTCTAAAATACACACCACAAGTTTATGCTCTTAGAAGATGTAAATTAAAGAAGTGCAGAAACCCACTCCCTTTTAAGATTTCCAAAATATTCAGGATAGCAGGATTACTTTATTAACTCCCTTCAGAATTTTATTCATCTTTTATTTTCTCGTGCTACTACTTTGAGTTCATGTTTTCCAGAAACTAAAGTAAAACTATAACATCTTGCAAGGATGTAAATATGCAAGGTGAAAATAAGTACTCACAACATTGTTCTCAAGTTCAGCAGTAAGCTTCTTCCTGATACTGTTTGCCACCACAGAACCAAGCTGATCTCCATATTGCTTGATATTCTCGTCATTAATCTACAATTAATGTCAATTGAACATTAGATACTGGAACTTTTGAGAAAAATATAAGAAAATTAAAGACTATACCTCTGAAAGCACTACAAGAGAAGTCTTTTCTAGGATCTCTTCCACAAATTTCTCAGGATCTGTAAAGGTGCGTGATACATCGGATCCATTGGCAATTTTCTCTTTCTGGAGACCATTGGTTGTCTTAGCAGTTTTTACTAGATCAAGAAGATATCCATTTAGCAAGAAATTTAACTAATTATCCAGGTAATGGCATTTCAAGATTCATTGGTATCCATTTGTCACATAGGAAGCATATGTGTCAGATACTATTATCAGTTTCTGAAAGGAAATTCCTGATTCCTCGCAAAGAAAGTCAAAACAAAGCCAGACAAAAAAAAAAAAAAATGAGAACAAGATTCAGGCTCTGTTCCTGGTAGCTTAAAGTAAAGAGCTTTTAGCTTCTCTCTTTTTTATGTCCAAACCAAAATCTAACTTTAGTTGTGCTTAGTAGCTTATCACTTATGCTTTTAGTTGACAAAAGATGGAAAAAAACTTTTTCTTTAAAAAGAAAAAGAAAAAAGCTTTTTAAAACGTGATTTACTTATTTATTGATACAATTCAAAATAAAAATATTAGACTAATTATTAAAACATTTTTTCAAAAGCAAAGTTTACAGGTTAAAAAATGTTTCCAAAAACTGAGAAAAGGCTCTAGCATATGAGTTGTGTGATACGACGAGGCAAAAGGAAAAAAATGATAACCATGTACATGTAGCATATGCAATCTGATAGAAAATTCAAAATAGTCCACAAATTTTTTATTTTTTATACACAAAGTATTAGGTAAAATAAAGGAGTCTCCAAATTTTTAAGTTATAAAAGTCAAATTAGGAGCAAACTAATGAAATAGTTCAGAACATAGTGTTTGATCAAACTTGAATGTGTTCTGAAGATAATCTTGCAAGTGATATTCAATCAACTATTTATGGGGGAGAAAAGAAAGGGATGATATTGCTCCACCAGAATTCCATGTTGTAATTCTCCAGTCATGGAATATGATGGTCCATCAATGATATTTGTGGCTTCTTTATGGGACCTATTGAACTTGTTATTTGAATATCTAGACATAGAAGAGAAATAAGAGTTTAAATACTATTGGAATAGCAGGTACTTCCCCTGTCCTAAAATTACTATCTTATTACCTTAGTTAATGTTGTACTCTGTCAAAAGGTTGAATTTGAAAAAAAACCATCTTAACTGCAACCTTGATTTCAAAATAAGACAGTAAAATTTGGCCAAACTAAATGGGAAACTAAGAAGTCAGTTTGAGGCAGAAAGAGTAATTGCTAGAAAGAATACCATCATAGACAAGAACTGAAAAATATGAATCCCATATATTCAAAAGAAATGATTGAGGGATGTTAAGCCTTTTTATTGCACCATAAAAGCACTCTATCAACATCCAATGATAAAGAAGATTTCATACTATAAGACAGATGCATATAGAACTGTAGCTGTATCTAAAATTTCATGTCACTTTATCACCCCAGCTTCTGTAACAAAAAGTTTTAAGATTAATTTTGAACCAATAAATTTCAATTTTAAAAGGAGCCATAACTTGATGACATATGTCATTTTTTCTTCACATTGATGATTTTGCTAGGACTTTTAGCCTGTAAGATAACATTAATTTCCATTTCTTTTCTGAAGAACTATTAGTTTTCTCTTTATATTGGATTTTGATTCAGTTTAATCTACAAACAGGAAAGTAGTGTGCCAAGGTGAAATAGTTAAATTTGATATAAATTGTACATGCCATGGAAATAAAGAGAGGGTCCATTAGACAATAATAACCCTTTTTGGGAAAAAAAATTTATTTTAAAAACTTTGATCAACTTTTTCACTTACACTAGAAATTAAATACTAGGTATGTCGATTATATTTTTAATATTTAACTACAGAAATTATAAATTCAAATGTTTAAAATTTTAAAATATATCTATTTTGATTTCCCGCTAAAATTTAAATACAATTATTTTTTGTAAAAAAAAAATGACTGTCCAAATACACCCGAAAGATTCATAATGTACAATTGTCCTTAAATCTGTATCTTGAAACAAACACGTACAAAAGCCTTTAAGAAAATAATAGCACTCCTTTGATAGTTAAACTATTCTATACCTATTGTATTTTACATCTCCAGTTTTCAAACTTGATCCATGTATAGGTTTCACATCAATTATTTTTTCTCCACAGAAAAGTTTATTGGCGGGTATTCAAAACATGAAATTGTTATTTCAGAATGTTGAGATTCTTTTGGAGAGTGCAACATAGGAATTAGATAGTCAGTTTAGGATTGAGCAATAATATTTTTTGCAAATCATACTAACCTTCTTTAGGTTTCTATTCCGGAACATTTCTTGCAAAATCACGTAGAAGAAATTCCAAAAAGTTTCTAGCACTTTCCTTAGAGAAAAAGAAAGGATCGCATTCTTTGCACTTCAAACAAAAATTGTTTTTCGTATATAAGGTCAAAACTAATAGAACCGGGAGTTTTTAAAAGGGCCAGTAAGACAAGAGGAATGCAACTAAGAAACATTGGTCTAAGGCTTTGCTTCCTTGTTATATTATTGGTAAAACATTTAAAATCCCTCCTTCCACTAAACTAATTGCTCTTAAGTGTTCTCATCTACAGTCAGTTGCACCGTTAGACTGTCAACAGAACCCCAATTTTTAGACCACTCCATGACATCACGTGAATAACGTATTAATTGGGCAATAGCCAAACTTGCATCAGTTTAGGGAGCTTCAATTCTAAAGAGATACAGATTACAGTTATGGCACAAGGACTCATCAGTCAAAAGATTGCAAGTGTCTCTCCAAAAGGAAAAATGCAGGGGAACTGTAGAAAAGATAAATCAAACTGGCCTAGATACCTTAGCCTCTAGCAGTTAAAGAGGATGGGAGAAAGAAAGAAAAACTATAAGCTATAAAATCTGTCCTAAGCATCATTATCCTTCGAGGACAGACAGGAGAGCTCCAAAGCAGAAGGTGCCAATATGACAAACTTTTGCTTCCACAATTTAGGGCCAATATAAAAAGAAAAACAAGGCGCAAAAATTGATATTAGAAAGAAATTTTCATCTCCCCTTCTACATCCTATTTTAAAGCTTAAACAACATCATAAAAAGGATGTGTTTCACTTAGAAAAGCATACGTTCAGAATGCCTTGATACCTAGATGTGTAGTTGCCACTCGAGTTCATTAATTCTAGATTACGGCAATTTTCTCTCTTTTTGAGGTTAAAAAAGAATTATTTCTTATCTCCTTTCAGGAGAACTTAACTTTGACCCAAAAAGACTCGAAAATTGGCAAAATATAAATTTAAGCTATCTTTTTTCTATAGTGACAACAATAAGATATTAGACCCAATGTGCAAAGTAATATAGCAATTACATCCTATTCAAAAACAATAGCATCTCATGACTCAAGTGATATATTCTATCAGAGATGGCAAGAGATTACCTTCTGTGTGGTGTAATACCAAAATGAAATCTTAAAAATGGAAAATATCACTAAAATAATACCTGCAACCCCTGTTGATTTTGTATTTGCAACAATAGGATTCTTCTCAACATGTTTCTTTTCAGAAGTTAGAGAGGAAGATGTTTTCTCCTGAGTATCTGGAAGAACTATCCCATCGGATGGAACAAGAGCACCAAGATCAGGAGGGTGATCCTTCCCCACAGGAGGATTAGCCTATAATACACAAAATTATATTAAATCAAAATAGTAAAATGCGCAGAAATATACAATTCAACAACTGGATTTAATATTTACCTCTAGATCAACATAGGCAGGTTGCTTCCCTATTGAATTGAGAAACTTATCCAGGCTACTGGCATTGAGAGCTGTACAAAAATCGTAGTATAAGAGATTTGGATGTTCAACCATGAAAAATTGTGGAAGAAAAAAATGTATTACACCATACAGAGTTTGTTTTGACTTAAAATAAAGATTAGTAAATGGTTTCCTCATTTTCTGGATCTTCACCATAAAATGAATTTTTATACAACCAGAAAAGATTTCGGGAAATGTCTGTACAACCTTTTAACCTATAAAATAAATTCTGATCACTACATCATAAATGATGTAATGCTTTGATATATAAATAGATTGTTTTGTGTGGAATATTTCACAAATAATATCTTTAAACTAGAAACTACACTTTAGTCACTATTTCATACAAGATCATACATTTGACATAATTGGTTTAGAGTGGATTTTTGCTATAATTTCATGAACCAATTTACCTTTGGTTCATAAATTCAATTTCCAACTACATTTCATAGACAATTTATCTTTCAACTTGATTTTGATTTTCACAGGGATTTTACATTTGACTTGTAAATTAAATTTTGGTATACTAATATATTTCATGCACAACTTTACTTTTTAAGTTATAAAGTGAATTTTACTATGGATGATTTTCTTTCTGCACAAGATAGTGTATCATTAATGAATGTTGGCTGATTGTACTCTTTCATCTCCAAATGATCCTTAATCAATATAATGTGGATGTTCTTATCTGTATGTTGTGATTTGCAAGTATAACTTGGTTAGAATACCATAATATTCTTCTTTAAATTCATTTATTCATTATTAAAATGTTTTCTAATAAAAATAATTTTCAGGTACCATCCACACAATAGAAAAGTAAATAATTTCAAGAAAATTATGTTGCTTCAGTTTCCTCCAAAAGACTAATTTACATCAAAACAAATACTCCTTATGTTTCTTTCCGGACCTTAGAAAATTTTCAGTCCATCTGACCATGGTTCAAAGACCTTACTAGTTAATATATGTTATACCGAAGATACAAATTATTCACCTCATCATTTCTTTCCTAATTCTATTGAACAAAATCTGAGAATGCCTAAATTCAACTTCATAAGAAACAAAGTTTATATTCAAGTTACAGAAGAATACTAACAAGCATGCAAACCATATTACCATGAATCAGTCTGCAACATTCTTAAAATACATATTTCTTTACTGTCAAGAAATCACTAAGTGAGTTGAATCTTATCATGCTTGACAATCCATATAGAATCTTAGGGTATTGTCCAAAAAGATGTGTTACTAAAATTTGTATAAATATTACCACATTTTAAAAGATGCTCTCATTGGATAAAGGAGGAACATGCAGATAATGTGAAAGGCAAGAGTTCAGCTTCACGAAAATTTGAGTATTTTCCTATAGTCTATGAAGATCACATCACTCTAAAACCAAAACATCATGAATATAGACCAGCTTTGCTTCCTGTCACTAATGGTTAGTACATAGTCTTATGTTTTGATTTTATTGATGCTTCTTCTTCTTCTTCTTTTTTTTTTTTTTTTTTTTTTTTTTTTTTGTGTGTGTGTATTTTGTAGGGGTAAATTAGTGGAATTTGAATCCAATTGGTGCTATTAATCAAAAATAAATTAAACAATCAAGTGCAAAGGACAAAATCTAAAATTTAGGAGATGTATTTCAAGATTGTCAAGAAGTCTTGATCTTAATTTAACTAGAAGAAGACTTCAAATTTTCAAGAACATTTTTTTATTGTAAATTCTTCTTAGTAATAACATTTCAATTGGTTTCATATTCCTATTTTACTTCCCCAGATAAATGGAGTTACAAACCATAGCTGCAATAATGCAACTCTTAGGTTTGTTTTATCTCTCTGTATTTGAAATTTTTTTCTTAAACGATGAGTTACTAAACTCAGATTTGATTTTTCATAGTTGCTAAACACATAAACAGTTATTACTAAGGGTAAAACCAGAAACGGACTGTTAATCTAAATTTAAGGTTGAAGGAAGTGAAAACTGGCTCCAATATCATCCCAGTTGAATATCTAAAATAATTCCTTCATATTTATTCACTCTCATCATCCCAAGGGATAATGCTGATATTCCAACAGCCTAATTCATTGTACTCGAAAATTTCTTAAATAGCTAAAGTTTTGGTTCATATAATCTTCTAACATCGTCAATTTCGAATTTGTGCAAGGCGTAGTAGCATTGAAGACAAGCTCCTAAAAAAGAAACAACATGGACTAATGAAACATTTTTAATGATCATGTTTGCTGAGAGCAGTCGAAAGTAATGAATGTATATATATTCCAAATTAACAGCTCCAATAACAGACATACCATCCAAATAATTGAAATCATATATTTAAAATATGAAAAATCATAGCCTTGCAGCATAAAATCAAATTAGGCCACTCACCCATTAGCATAAAAAATAATCCTATTGTTACACTTAGCAAACAAAACTAAGTAGCCACCTCACCTATGGATGTATCATTAGAAAGTGGGTGGAAGAAGCAGCAATCCTGGCTTTTGAATCCTTGGTCCAACAACAAAGCAACATTCCTGCACAAGGGAACAAGAGCATAGCTCAGACAATTTGCACTTCTTAAGCTCGAACAAAAATTTAAAAAAGAGTAAATTCAGAAGACTTTTAATTGAAGAAGATACCTAGCCGATTCATTCACAAGGGCGAAAGGTGTCACACAACCCAAAGGAACCTGAAGAAAAAATCAAAGCAAGAAATATCACTACAGTCCATAAGAATACTGGAGGGTTTAAAAGGCAAAATTTTCAATAATAAAACTACAAAGATCCCAATGTATCTTCTCAGGAAGGGAAACAATTGCACAGAATGCAATAAAAAAAGAGGGGAAGACCATAGTATTTTCTATTTTCACACAGCAGCCCTAAAACTTTCTGCAATCAATCATGAGACAAGACAGGTATTAGAGAATGATCAATAAACTAATAACACAGAATCATGGACATATGTTGTAACACAAGTGTAAAAGCTAATACCAGATAAGAGAATCTAGGATACATGAAGACCTAATATACCTTTGTGAATCATGTAACTGGAGCATCTATTTAATAAACAAACCTAGTATTAAGGAAATATTAACCTAGATTACAAAATATTAACAAAATTGCTAAACATATAAAATGCAATGATGCCATAAACCAATTGCAGGAAGCATAGATTATAATCTTTGACTTCAATCAATCCTATGAATTGCTTCTCGAATTCCTAGAAAATTGATTTAGCTTCCCTGCAGAAATTTCCAACTCTCATATTTATCATGAAAATTGAAAGTAAAATAGGTATCAGTCACTACGAATAATATACATCACATACAAATAATAGGTATCAGGCTCAAATGTCCCACCCGATCAATCATCTTTTTCACTAATCATTAAATGTTGTAAGTTTCATTTATAGTTCTAACCTTTCAATAACATAAATGCTTATAAATACACATTACACATGAATCCGTTAAGGGAACCATATAGTTTTTTGTCTAGTGAGATGTTCAAACCAGTAACTTGTGACACCTCAAACCAACAAACCCTCGTCTATTAAATGATGCAACTTGGAGAAACAAGAATTTTATCAAGAAAGCATTATCTTACCATAAAGATCACAATAAATGAACTAAATTTAACTTAATACAAAGTATACAGAACAATCTGAAGGTCCAAAAATTTGAGCACCTGAAGAACCTCGGCAAGTGCTTCCTCAGGAGCCATTCGCATGCCACCTTTTCCTAAACCAAGTCTCTGTGCTAAAACTGCTCAGCTTCAACATGAATAAATGATATGCATTAACAACTAGTATAAGAAAGGAACAAAATATGTAAAACTATAATAAGACATTAAATCTATATACCCTTTAAGTCTACTTTGGTGTCTGCCAACGCAGAGACAATATAAAACCTCTGCCTTTTTGTCCTGTGCATTACAGAAGAGAGAAATTCAAAAACTAAACCCTGCTACTAAGTGAGGGAGGACAGGGTGGGAAGAAGGGAACGATCAATCAAATACCTTCAAGAACAGATTTTTACTCAATGCACCTTTCAAATGCCCAACATATTTTGCCTACGCAAATCAAGAATTTAATTTTAGTATACAAATTAAATGCTAAAACTTCAAGAAAGAAAAATAAAAATTCAAGATTCCGGTAACACTTACCTGGGCTTCAACCGTCAGAACAACAGGATGATCATATTGGGCAAAGTCAATTCGCAGTTCCTATAATTAAAAATCGAATAGAAATGAAGTGTTTTTCAACCACAGATTCCGAAATTTCAGAAGATAAATAAATAGAACAAGCTAACTGATGATTAAACCTTCAATTGACTCAACAATTCTTCTTTGGAATAACCCATTCTATCCAAAAAATTACTCGCTTAAGCTGCGGAATACGAAGGAAGATAGAGTGGCCGCCGCACTGCCAGAAACTCTCTTTGCCTTATTCAGTTTTTGAAATTTTAGTTGGTCGTATTTTATTAAAAGATTTATAGGTATGCGTCTCTACTTGTCATTATCTATCATTTATTACACTCGAACCCATAACTATGATAATAAAGTTTATTAACGAAAGAGATTTAAGGTTTATAAAAAAATAAAAAAAAATAAAACCAAAGAGTTTTAAAAAAAATATATATAAAAAAAAATTCATCTTTTGGAACGATGAACTAATACCATTTGGAACACTAAACCTAGAATACTAAAACAAAGTAAATCACAAGTAATTTTTAAAATAGCAGCCATAAAAGAAATAAAAATAAAACTTAAAAATTTGTGGTTATTCTCACTTCCGTATTTGTTAGGGCATCCACTATCTGGTTTTGCTTTGAAAAATTAGGTTAACTTTGTGTGAAATATCAATTGAGAAATAAGAATCTTGTATATATTAACTAGAAAGTTTATGGTAATCATCATAAAGAATTGTCTGATATAGAATGTTAGAATTTGTCTCAAACTTCATATGTGATTGTCTATTGGCTTCAACAAGAAGAAGAAAAAAACATAAAACTCGATATACAATTTTATCAACGGTGCATGTATTATTTAGAGACAAATTTGTGGTTCAATAAAAAAGGTGTTTCTTCCGTAGTGTGATTAACAATATATTATTTCCTTCATAGTCAGAAATACTGGAATTTTAACCCCACCGATAACGACAACACCATTAGAAGTTCCTGGATCACCACCTACCGCTTGTAGTTTAACGACCTCCAAATCCAGAAATTCACCATTTGGAAAGTATGGAAAATACATTTTCATATAGTTACGCGCCATTCTCCATCATATTTTTTCTTGCCTTTACGAACAAAGTTGGTCCAATTTTGATTGGGATGTCCACTTCCATAAACTGATACACCGTAAACTCCATCAATATTGGCTTGTGGATCTACAATGTCAGTCACATACACATATATATATATATATGTAGAGAACATAATAAGGTCGCACCTTTCCTTTCAACTTGTCATGTTTAGAGTCCATCAAGAACTTGAATTTTTTTCTCAAATTAGTGGATTCAAGTAAGAAGTTTAGTTATTAGAACAAGAAAAAAAAATTAAGAATTATTTATGACTCAGAGCTTTTTTTTTTTTCTTAAGAAAAAAAATTGTGGCAAATTGGTGATAGTATGTATCTTGTTTCCCTTATTTGGTAGGTCTCTCAAAAAATGAATATTTAGCATATTTGAGAGAGAGAGGAAAAAAAAAAAAAGCCCATGGTTGGAAGGAGAAGTTGTTATGAAGAGGGGGAAGAGAGAATTTAATTAAATCAGTTTTGCAAGGTATCCCTACTTATGCTATGTTTGTTTTTCAGTTGCCTAAAGGATTATACAATTAAATAGGAGATTTTTGACAGATTGGTGATAGTATGTATCTTGGTTTGCCTTATTTGGTGGGTCACTCGAAAAAGGATATTTTTGCATATTTGAAGGAAAACTCATGGTTGGAAGGAAAAGTTGTTATCAAGAGAGGAAAGAAAAATTCTAATTAAATTGGTTTTGCAGGCTATCCCTGCTTATACTATGTCTATTTTTCAGTTGCCTAAAGGATTATGCAGTTAATTTTGTTCTTTAATTAAGATATTCTAGTGGTGGGGATGAAAGAAAAGGTTTATCATGGATTTCTTGACGTAAAGTGTGCAAACTAAAAGAGGTTGGAGGTTGGGGTTTAACGGGTTTTCTACAGATGGATTTGTTTAATCAAGCTTTGCAAAACAAGGGTGGAGGACTATACAACATCCTAATATGTTGGTGGCAAAGGTCTTTAAAATTCAGAAACTCTCACATGAATTGAATTTTTAGGAAGCAAGGCGAGGGCCAAACCCTTATTTCCTTTGCACGGTAGATACCTTCTGAAAAAAGGTATCCAATCGAGAATTGAAGACGAAAAATTTAGTTTGTGCTTTTGTTGATCAATGGTTGTCAAAGCCTCTTTTAGCCTATCTCATACCATTATTTTTATATGAAATTCTATATGTGAATAAATTGATTCGTGATATCGGGGACTGGTACTTACTATTGCGTAATGTTTTATTCATGAACGAGATAGGGCTCTCATAGCACAAATTTCACTTAATCTTGTAGGTGGGGAGGATGGAAATTCTTGGTATCCTCAGTCTACACAGTTGCAGTTCACTCTCTCAACATGGCTGAGACTTCCCGGGGTGGGAGAATTTCTTGGCACCTGCTATGGGATCTCCAAGAAGGTTAAGCATGTTTTATATATTAATTAATTTATTTGAAGAATTAATATGTTTAAAAGAATTTAATAACAAATTTATCTTTATTTTTTCTTGAATCAAAAATGTAAAATTATTTTTAAAAAATATGGAAATTGACCTCTCATTGTTAAAGGGTTAGATAGAAGAGTAGGTAATCACATTAATGAGACGCTGGACCGAGATTCATCATTTATGATAAATATCATACAATTGTCTTTCAAAAAAAAAAAAAAATTTTCAATAAAAAATTTATAAAATTTACTATGTTTTTGAGTTTGTATACCTTTGACTCCACATAGTGGTTTTGTGAGGGTAAGAGTCATCAGAGACTGGGGCCACTATGTCGCCACTTTTGTTAGATTTTTAGAATTTTTAGAAGAAGAATAATAGATAAAGAATAATTTTTAGTTTTTAAGATTTATTTTTGTTTAAAAAATTATAAAATTACTAATTCCTCTAACCAAAATAATAGAAAAAATGCATTTGACCTTTCCTTTTTTTTTTTTTTTTTTAACTTAACAACCAAAATGGATGAATGGACAATTTATGGGTAATTTAAAATCTTCAGTGTAACCGTATGCACGAAACTAAATTTAGGTGCTAAACTTAAATTTTGAGGGTTTCATAGAAGAACTATTATTCATTGTTATTATTAGTTTTATAAGACTTTATTAACAGAAGTTCGTTTTTATCAAGAATACTCTTTAGAAAGAAAATTCTCTTTATTTTTATAAGATTTTTTAAATCTTGATTATCACAAACCTCCGTGTTTAGTATTTATAGTACACATACCTCATATTTGATATTTTTTCAACAAGAAGGTGTTTGATATTTGATTCAAGAATATTACACAAAATATGCAAATTTTTTTTTTTCTTTTGTGAGAAATACTACTAAAAGATAATCATACACAAGATTTGATTACCACAAGTTGATATGATAGACTTGGACCTATTTTGACACCATTAAAAATATTAATGGTATGATACTATTAATAAATAATTAAAATGATACATTGTTTGATTAACATTATTTTTTTTTTTATAAGAATAATATTTCTTTTTAATTAGTAGAAATGCCTATTATTCCTCCATTTTTAATAGATTGATATATGTGGTTTAAAATTTATATGAGGCATAATAATGTGTGAAGAGATATTTTATCTAGATGATTAATTGATTGGTTAATTACTAGTTCAAATTTACAAAGATGACTATGAGTGTTAAAGTTTTTGGACTATTAATGTCTGAAAAAATATATTTCTAATTTTTGATTGTCATAAATAAGAAAATATGCTCATTATGGAAAAAAAAAAATTGACATATCTTTTGATTAAAATGATTGAAATATCCTTTGATTTTGCTTTCTTTCGATAAAAATGATTACTAATAAATTTAAGTTTTAAAATATTGATTATGTGAGTATTAAGAGAATCATCTTGTAGTTTTATTTTCTAATATCACGAGTTAGATGTCGTAGCAGTCATGATCTTAATTCAAGTCTTCATAACAAATCTCTCAACTTAAAAGAAATTAAACTTTTCTATTGGATATTTAATGTGAATTTAAAATTTTGAGCTACAATTAGTAACTTTTTATTTACGTTTGAATATTTTAGAGATATCTAATCTATTATTGTTGATATAAGGAAATACGTCGCAACGGGACCTTAAAAGATGATCAAACTTCTCTAAATAATATTATATAAAAATAGCAAGCATAAACCAAATCAACACAAACAATTTTAGCGTGGAAAACCTAAGGAGTAAAAACCACGAAACTCGTAAGCCACTTAAATCACATCCACTATAATCAAATGGGTACAAATGCTCTCTCTAATAGAGTTTAGGGGAATGCAAGATTATTTATCAAGATATAAACACTAACCTTGAGGAAAATATCAAAGCATAAACTCAAGAAATATATATTGCACCAGTTTCGATTTTAACAAAACATACATCTTTAAAAAGCTCTAAATCCGATCTCCACCGTTCGGAATTGTTATTCTCAACTCATGTACAACATATTATTAAAATTTATAATTAGATATATTAATAAAAGAAAAAATACTTGAATAAGCTTTACAAAATTAATCTATAAATAAAAATCGCAAAATGATGATACCACAAAATTCAACTCAAACTAAACAAACTTTTGAGAGAAATAATATGTCGTCATAAATTTTTTTTTTTTTATTTGATCCCTTATATTTAAGTTTATCACAATTAGAGAGGTTTTTGTTTTGTTTTTTTTTTTTTTTTTTTTTTTTGGGGGAAATGTAAAAATAACAAAAAAAAACGCTAGAAGAAGGGCTTGAACCTTCGACCTTGTGGTTAACAGCCACACGCTCTAACCAACTGAGCTATTCCAGCAGTTGTATATTATAGATTTTTTAAACAATTTATTCATTTCTTTTTATGTTTATATATATATGTTTATATATATAATATATATATTATTTTTTTTTTAATATTTTTATTATAAAATTTAGTTGAACATGTATTTTGAATTTTAAATTATTTTTTGCACTTAAAAGATTAGTTCTGGATATATGTATTTGTGGCCTTTTTTTAAATATAGTTATACTAGATAACCAACGTAGATAAATTATGAACCTTTTAGGATTAAATTTTTATGTATATGTCAAATCTATGAGTTATTTTGTGTTGAATAATTTTTTTTTTTTTTTTTTTCAAGATTTCGTGCGCCATTGTAACGATAAGATGACCGACACTTAGCAAATAAAAAAAAAAAAAAAATAAAAAAATAAAAATTGTAAGATGACCAACAGTGAAGGACCTACCTAATTAAGATGGAAAAAAATGCGAACAAGTCAGGGAATAAATGAAATGAAAGAAAAGATTGAGATAAGAATTAAAATTTTAGAAATATATTCCATTTACCAAAAAAAAAAAAATTAGAAATATATTAAGATTAATTTTTTTTATAATATATTAAGATTAATTTATAACATTATTCTATACAATAATATGTAAAGTCCCTTCTCTATCACAAGATGAATAATAGGAAGAGGAAAGGAGAGAATGCCAACTACCCAGCATTTAAGATGATGTAAGTGAAGATGGTAGTGGGGATGAAGATAATAAAATAATTTAAAAAAAAAAAAAATGAAAGAATGCCAACCACCAGGGAAAACAAAGTAGTTGTCAAGAAAACATTATTCAGTTGATAACAATCTCACTAATGACGTGAAGATTATAAGTTCGGGACATATTAGAAGTTAGAATTTCTCACGGAAAAAAAACCAAGGTAGTTGGGATGAAGATGATAAAATAATTTTTGAAAAAAAAAAAGAGGAAAGAATGCCAACTACCAGGAAAAACAAGGTAGTTGGGATGAAGAAAACTGTCCGACATGAGGTAAAAGAGTCAACAATTTCAACAATGGTCGGGTCTCTATTAATATAGCTAAAGGAGTCTTAGAAAGAATCCATCCTGAAGTTTTTAGTTAGTGAGAAAATGGATGAAAAAGTGGCAGTGGTAATGGTGCCAGCTATGGCACAAGGACATCTAACCCAGCTTTTCCATCTCTCACATATCATCTCGTCTTACCAAATACCCGTCCATTTTATTGGCACTCCAACCCATAATCGCCAAGTAAAGCTTCGTTCACATGGCTGGAATCCTAGCACAAGTTCCTACCTCCATTTCCATGACATGGAAATACCCTCCCTTCGAGTCCCCTCCTCCAAACCCGGACGCCCCTTCTAAATTCCCTTCCCATTTATTACCCATGCATTCATCCTTGAATCATCTCCGCTACCCCATTTACGCTTTGGTAAGCGACCTTGTCAAAAAAGCAAATCGGGTCGTCGTGATTTTTGAATATTTCATGGTAGGAGTAATTCAGGATTCTTCTGCAATCCCAAATGTTGAGTCCTATTGCTTCCACAATGTCTCGTCCTTTTCCATGTACTACTTCGATCAAACAATAGCGGGAAAACCTCTTCTCCCTCATATTTCGCAACTACTAAAAGAACTTTCACCGGAAAATGGCGTTATACCGGAATTAATATTGGGATTTTTCAGAGAACTGCAAAATACTACCATAAAATGCAACCATGGGAATATTTACAATAGCTCTAGAGCAATAGAAGGTCAATTTCTCAATCTTCTCGCACAAGAAAAAACAACTAATACCGACAAGCATTGGACGATTGGTCCGTTTAATCTACTATCATCTTCTGTCTCCTTACCTGCCGACGTGAAAAAATCCTCTAGTAGCATTAATATTAAGCAGTGGCTTGACAAAAAACCTCCAAAATCGGTTATATTGGTTTCATTCGGCACAACTACTTCTTTATCAGACGAACAGATCCAGGAGATAGGTCTGGGATTGGAAAGGAGCGGCCAAAATTTCGTGTGGGTTCTGAGGGAGGCAGACAGAGCAGATATTTTCGTAGGAGGAGAATCCAGGAGATTTCAATTACCAGAAGGATTTGAAACGAGAAATGAAGGAAGAGGTATTATTATTCGAGATTGGGCACCGCAACTTGAAATTCTGGGACATTCTGCTACGGGAGGATTCATGAGCCATTGTGGTTGGAATTCGTGCTTAGAGAGTATATCAATGGGAGTACCTATTGCAGCATGGCCAATACATTCAGACCAGCCCCTGAATGCCCTCCTAATTACTCAGCTTCTGAAGATCGGAGTGATGGTCCTGAAGAAATGGGAAATTGAAACTAAAATTGTGAGATCCGATACAATTGAAAAAGCTGTGAAAACGTTAATGGCTTCCCCTGAAGGAGATGAAATTAGAAACAGAGTTGCAGAACTGAGGTCTACCGTCAAGCAATCACTGCGGGAAGATGGTTCTAATATCCCTGAGATTTCCAGTTTTATTTCTCACATCACTCGAAAAATCTAGCAAAAGTAAAGACGTTGGTAATGCAAACGAGAGAAGGAAGCAAGTGCAGCATGTTTTTAAGAACATAAAATATCACAATTGCCTAAGGAACCAGTTACTTAGTTAGCGTTGATATTTTATATAATATAAAGATCTTTCTTATTCCTTTTTATTATTATTATTATTATTATCATTGTTTGTTGTCGTTGTTATCTTACAATTTGCAAAGTTTATGATGAATAAAAATAGGCAAATTGGCCAAATTCTCCTTTAGATTATAATTTTTTTGTGATTTCATCCTTTTTTTTTTTTGAAAATTTCATCCTTATTTTATAAATTTTGGCCAATTTTATCATTTCCGTTAATTTTTTTTGTCAAACCGTTAGTCAACTATTATATTTAATAAAAATTATTTTATCGGGGATAAAAATGTCATTTTTACTGTTTTTTCTTTAAAAAAAAAAAAAACCCAAAATCAAAAATTTCCAGATACCACCCTCCTGCTTTAATTTGCTCAACAACTCAAGCAATTTAGTCTGAGTGGCAGCAGGAAATTGCTGTAAAATGAAGTAATCATAATGCTTCTACTATCTTCATCAGATGGCTTATGTTGACTAAAGAGCAGACATTCTTTTACATAAGCCTATTCTGTTTTTCCAATAAAAAAATTTTCAGGTTGTGTGCTTTTGATTTTACACAAAGCAAACAAATATCTAACAAGCTGCGAAAGGTTCACTGGCAGAGAAAAAAAGATTGAAAAGGCAGATCATGCATTTATAGCTAAAATTTGTTGCAAATTAAAACTGCAAACTTCCTTCCTCAAGTTCTCATCCCAAAAAACCAAAAGAAAATACAATACTGAAAAATTAGTTTCCACACAACGTGAAATATCAAAAGAATACTTTCGAAGTAATACCATCAGGAACACAGGCAAAACACCCAGCAATGAGTAGACAAAAACCTGAAGGAAGAAAGATATTTAATCATATACCTTCGAAAATTACTGGATGAAATATTGATGTACGAAGAAAGTCCCTGGAGGAAACGAAAGCGAAGAGCGGAATCATCAGAGAAACGGCGATGAAGCCGATGCCGGAACTTATGAAGGTCAGAGGGCAAACACGGCTGACCAGCAGGGTTAACTAAAGTGCAGCCAGCCTCGGCAAGCACTGAAACAAATGTATGGTCTTCAGAAGACGAAGAAACAGGATCTGCCGGAGGCCTTGGATGATCCGAAACGGCGGGGGTAGTTTTGGGGGTTTTGGGATTTGGGCTTTGAGCAAAGGGAGGATGAAAAGCATCGCCATTGTTGCTGGTGGTTTCGGAAATTTTTGATTTTGGTTTTTTTTTTTTACGAAAAAATAATTAAATGACATTTTTATCTCTAATAAAATAATTTTTATTAAATATAATAGTTGACTAACGGTTTGACCAAAAAAAATTAACGGAAATGATGAAATTTGCCAAAATTTATAAAATAGGATGAAATTTTCAAAAAAAAAAGAAAAATGATGAAATCACAAAAAATTTATAATTTAAGGGGCGAATTTGGCCAATTTGCCAATAAAAATATCATATTTTGTTCTTTTTAGCCTATTGCACTATTGATGATATTTTTCTTTTTTCTATTTTTAAATTATTAAAAAGATTTCAAAAAATTATAATTATTCAAATAAAATAAGAAATATAAACTATCCTGCATGAGGGAAGCGTAACTGGAGGTGGAGATGATAGTACTGTGTCGCTGAACAATACATCTAAAAGGTAGGAATAAGTATTTTTGTTTTTTGTCTTTTTCAAAGAAAGGAAAAAATATACATATGTTTTTGTCTTTTATATGTTTAGAAATAAATCAAAATAGGTAATTAACTAGATATAAATCACTAATATACTGTCCTAATGAAATATTATAATTCTATTTCATTTAAATAGTTATAATTTAAAATATCATTCTATACAAAATTTATTAATAATTGATTTATATTGAACAATTATAAGTTAAAAAAATGAATGTTATATATATATATATATTTAATACTTTAATATTATTATAAATTTAATTATTATTTGAATTATTAAAGAATGCTATATTCTCTATACTTCTTTACTTTATTCTCTTATTTCCTAATATCTGAGGATTGTATCCTTCATGGAAGGATTATACACATAAATATTTCACAATAGGAATATATCAATAAAATTATTCTCTATTCTTTCTTCCTATCTTGGATCTATTTTTTTCTTATTATTATTAATTTTATAATACGTTATGAGTTCGAGTTTCTAAGATTTTTTTTAAAAAAAAAAAATATTTAAAGACTCAATAACTTTAAAAGATTATTAAAAATTGATCAATTTCTTCATAATTTGACACAATAGGTGTTGGGATTTATTTAAAAAATAATTTTATAATCTATATATTTTTCCAATATAAGAGTAGAGTTAGATTTTGATCATTTGACTTGTGTGTTAATGTAATTGAAATTTATTGAATAATATAAAATTTTATAAGTTGGCATAACCAATTAGAGCATCACAGTTTAATATGATTCACATAGAAACTCATTGAAAACTTGAAGATTTTTCAACTTTAAAGCAAATTATTATTAAGTCATCCCGAATTAAAGTTTAAATTTAATTTTAACATATAATCCAAAATGATATATAAGAATCATTTTATATTTTATAATTCTAATAGAAGCATCTAGTAGATGGTTTTATGAATGTTTATTATTAACTCACAAGAAATTTGAAATTTGAGAGATTATTTTCTCAAATAACATCTAGCACAAATTAGATAATATTGTGATGTTGGCATAAATGTATGTTGATGATTTTGAAGTGTATAGAAAATAATTGAATAAAATAATGAATTAAATTAAATAATAAGGAATAAAAGAATTAATGAAATAAAAGAATGTCACTGAAATTCTTCAATCATCTAAGCAGAGTATCTATTATGTACATAGTACAAGAAGTATCAAGATTTTAAAATTTTTAAAAATCGTTTTCCCAAAATTCTTTTTAAGATTAGTGTAGAAAATTTGATATAATCCAATTATAATCATATTTTGGAGGAGTGAATCAATTAATAATTTGCTCAACCAACATCAAAGATGATGAAATTTGTGACTAACAACTAGAAAGCAATAAACAAGAAAGTATAGTAAAAATAGGAATCTCATAACAAAGCTTAGAGTGAAAGGAGGATACAAATTCAAGTGGGCTAAAGTTGATTATGAATTATTAACCAAAATTATTACCATGCTCAAGTCTAAAGTGAATTCCCTCAATATGTATAGTTGCAAAAATCCAAATATAAAATCATACTTGAGATCAATTAGAATAACGAAATTCCTTATTTATCATCCTAGTTCCGGTCCATTAACAAAAAATTTATTTAAACTACACTAATTATTCATCCAAGGTTCGGTCTAACAACTAGTGTGAACCCAAACCATATATAAAAAATGCTCAATCAAAGATGAAAATAGAGATTTTAAGCAATATCCAACATAGAGTTCAAGTTCATAACAATAAGTAATCAATAGTCCATAATTGTAAGAATTTGCCCAAACATGAAATGTAACATCAAACCAACCATTTCTACTCTAAAGAAATGTAGAAGAAGAGAGATTTTATGACTGAAATTCTGTCAAAATACAATTCAAATTACAAAGGTAGAAAAGAGAAGGGAAAGAAGAATGTCGTTTTAAATTGTTCGTATCCAACGGTAGTAGTGCTTCTCCTTCAATCTTCTCCTTTGGATCCAAATATCAACTTAAAGCTCCTTGAGTTTCTTGAAGATGAAATCCCGAGATTGAACTGAAGCAACTTCCCTTGCGTGTCGAGGCTCGATTACAACAATTACAAATTCGAAATTAAAAATTACAAAAATCTTGGAAATGTAAAATATGTGTAAAATTATTTGTACAACATTGCTCTATGATCTATACATGAATTCCCCAACCTCGAAAATCTGCTAAAAAATCAACTATTTATAGATAAACGAAAATAAAGGAAAAATAGTCATTTTACATAAGAGAAATTCCAGAATTCTACTGAATCACTTGAACACGGACATAGTGGTCTTCAACACGGGTGTGTTGTATAGAGAACATGGGCATAGCGGTCTCAACACAAGCGTGTTGAGCTCAAACGGCCAAGGAAGCCGTGTTGATATCAAGAAGGCCGTGTTGACGTGCTGGAAGCTCAACATGGGCGTGTTGATGTGATTTCCAGTCACCATGGGAGTGTTGAGGCCGAGGGCGTGTTGTTGTGCTGGCAAGTCACTATGGACGTGGCAAATTCACCAAGGGCATGTTGATCTTCAGTAATTTGCAATTTTAACCCTCTATTTGTTTCTTTTTGCAATTTCAACTCCGAACTTGAAATAAGAAATATGACCCTTTATTCCAATTCTCACTCAAATAAATCCAAGATTAAACAATTAAGCACAACAATTATGCACATTTAATACATTTCATATATAATCTAACCCCATATATATAGGGATGAACTATATGTAACTTATATACATATATGCATACATAACTCTCCATTATTCTAAAAATATTACAAAAACTTATTACATGTAGGTTAGAGGTAGTGAAAGCTTTAAACCTATGAGTTTAATAGATATACAAAATAATAGGAGTCTTTTCCCAAAGTAATGCACTTTTTAAAATTCTTCCGAAAATATGGTTACTTTTTCCCTATTTTCCAAACTAATGTGTTCTACTTTGCCAAAGTAGACCCTTAATTTTTTTTTTAGGGTAAAGTATCCGAGTGACACCTCTTAGAGTTCAAAATCCAAGTTTAGCACATCAGAAATTTTTCGTTCACAAGGTGTCATTCGGGTTTTAAAAAGTCTCACTACATGCCCTTCCATCAATTTTGTCCGTTAGGGTAGATGTTTGACTATTGCAACCCATTTTACTTGTTTTGGGCAGGGCATTTTTGTCCGGAAATAAAAAATTCTTTTTTTTATAAAGGGTAATTTTGTAATTTTTAGTATAATAAAACCTAAAAACCCTAAATTCTCTCTCTCCTCCTCCTCATTCTTCTTCTTCCATCACTATCCTACAACAATGGCGGCGGCGGTGACAATGACGGCATGGACGACAACAACGACGGCAAAGACGACACAACAGCAACATGAAATTGTTTACACAATGGTTGTATTTGCGCGACAACGACGATTGATGAACAACAATACAACACAATGGCTTGATTTTTTTTCCCAAATTTTATTTTCCTATATCCATTGTTGTTTGGATTTTTTTTTGGCATTGTTGTTAGAGTTTCTTTTTAGTGGAATAGTATGTTTATTTTTTGAATTATTATTAATTTGTTATGAGTTTGTGCCGCCACCACTATTTTTCTTCTCTGTCACCACCGTCAACGCGATTGTGCTGTGGTTGGTGGAGTTTCTACCATGGGTAGAAGAAGAAGGATGTGGTGAATCATTGTACTTTTTTTTTGTTTAATTTTGTATTATTTTATCATCATTTGAATTTTAATTAATCTAAATTTTTCTGAATTTTTGGGTAATTTTTTTTTCAAATATCAAAACTTAACTGTTGTGCATTAATTAGATACTAAAAGAAGCCTTAAAATTGTAGAGGTGAACCGAGAAGAAATATAAATTTTGGAAGAATATATAAATTTAAAAGTTATAAATTTTGGAAAAAGAGATAATAAATTTTGGAAGAAAATATAATAATTTTTGGAAAAATATTTGAATTTTGAAAAAAAAAAATTGAATTTTAAAAGAAAATGTGTATTTTGGAAGAAGACATAATAAATTTTGGAAAAAGATTTGAATTTAAAATAAAAAAATTTTGAAAAAAAAAAATTGAATTTTGGAAGAAGATATAATAAATTTTGAAAAGATTTGAAAAAAAAAAAAAAAAATTGAATTTTGGAAAAAATATGAATTTTGGACACTAGTGAAGAATGTGTGGAAGAAGAAAAATAGGAGAGAGAAAAATTAGTTTTTAAGGTTTATTTTTATTAAAATTACAAAATTACCTTAAAAAAAAAAAGTATTTAGTGATACTTTACTTATTTATTTATTTTTTAATAAAATATTCAAGGTCTCCTACCAATTGAAATTTTATATAAATAAGTAAGGCAACAAATATTTAAGTTACACATTCTTGACTAATAAATTTGTATTATATATTTATATACAAAATATTTTATTCAAATAAATAAAAAATTTACTAAAATTATTCTCATATATATAATATAATAATCAATAATTGACAATTCTCGTAAAATTATTTTATTCTCAAAATAATTCACTTAGTTAAATAAGTTAAAAATTTTTGTTAGTTTGAACCAATTTTTAAATTCAATATTTTTTAGCCGTATTAAAAGGAGGAAATTGGAGAAATGCTAAAATAATTTGAAAAATATATTGGAATTAACAAAATTGATAACTGTCAATTGTTATATTTTATATATATATATGAGAACAATTTTAGTAAATTTTTTATCTATTTGAATAAATTTTTTTATATAAATATATGATATAAATTTATTAAATTATGTACTTGAAGAATATAAATACAATTAAAAAAATTAAAATTTATTTTAAAAAAATACATACAATATTATTTTAATATTATAATATATTATAATAATTATATTAAATTTTAAATAATTTTTGCATCACCTTGTTAAATATATTATAATTATAATTTTGAATAATTAATAATATCTATATTATGAAAATTATAAATAAAAAAATTATTTATAAATTACCATTATTAGAAAATTAAAATTAAAAAAATAAAAAAAAAAAAAAAGGCTATTTGGACAAAAGTAGACTTACACTAGTTTGGGAAATAAGAAAAAAGTAATATTATTTTATAAGTAATTTTTTAAAAAAATTAAATAAAAAAAATGAGGTCAACCCTCTTATTTCTAATTTGACTAAGTATTTTCCTTTTACTTTCCCTTAATTTCCTCTAATTTTCTTTTTAAATAAGAAAAAAAAATATATATATATTTTGAGAAATATATTTTGAAAAGAACACTATTTTGTGTAAAGACTCAAATAATAGTGGAATTTATAAAAACATATATATATTATTCAACTATATTGAAACAATGTATACACATAAATACCTTTAAATTTTTAATTTATGTAAATTTTTAGACGGATACCGACCTTTTTGGATAATAATTATATTATATAGAGACCAATTTCACTCAAAACATTAATTTATGGACCAATCTACCAAATATCCATAATTGGAAGACCATTTTGCCAATTTGCTTTTTTTTTTTTTTTAAATGTAAACCAGACCCATTAATGTTAATTTTTTTTTTTTATTATTATTATTTAAAAATTTTTATTTAAATCTCAAAAAAAAAAATTCATTTTAAAATTTTACATGTCAAGATACCCCCCCTTGTTTGCCCGTCGCGATCTAAAGTGAGACCCGACGCTAAGCGGCGGCTTAGGACTTGTATATTTAAACAAAAAGGCAGTAAAGGATCAATATTCCGACGCAGACACGCAGAAATGGCTCGTCAAGCAACTCGACTGATCGGAAGCTTGACTTCCAAATTGTTGAAAAACCCTAGTGATTCATTGCAGCAGCTCCGCCACTTCGGATCCGCGCCACCGCCCCCCGCTGTGTTCGTTGACAAGAACACTCGCGTCATCTGCCAGGGTATAACTGGCAAGAATGGCACCTTCCACACAGAACAAGCCATTGAATATGGCACTAAAATGGTGATGTTATATTAATATCCAACTTATGCTATTAAATTTGCTTTTGGATTTTGGATCTATGAGAGTTTCTTGCCTTAATTTGTGCTTGATTTTTTTGGTGCTTTTCTGTGGGCATTATTTAAATTTTGCTAGGGTTAGATGTTTACTATGTATTCAGAATTTGGCTATTTTTATAGAAGTGTTTTTTATGAGATAAACAGCTTTTTTTTTTTTTTGAATTAATTTCTTCCTTTAAAACTCGTTACATGATGTTTGTTACTTGACTGCTTTACTAAAGCATTGGATTGTTAAACGGTCTGTTTGATATTGTGGAGGCGGTGATGAAATTTTTATTTATTCTGAAACTCTTTTACTTTTATGAAAATACAGGTTGGTGGGGTTACTCCAAAAAAGGGTGGAACTGAGCATTTGGGACTTCCTGTTTTCAACTCTGTTGCTGAAGCAAAGGTTGAAACAAAGGCTAATGCATCAGTGATTTATGTTCCTCCTCCTTTTGCTGCGGCAGCCATTATGGAAGCAATGGAAGCTGAGTTAGATTTGATTGTTTGCATCACAGAGGGGATTCCTCAGCATGATATGGTTGGACATATTTCTTTTACTAATGCTCTTCTTTATTTATTTATTTTTTCTTGGACACCATCTTCATTACGAATGATAGAAAAGCTTACCTGTGTATCAGGGGAGTCAAAGCTTTCATTATCAGCTCCAAATATTCAGTAAGACAAATCTTACCATCCCGGCTCCTAGAAAAGAACAGCTTACTTTGTTCTTTGTAGATTGTTTTGTTTCCAAACTTGTTGTTTTTGACAAGAAGGAAATCAATATTGGGAAAAACTGGTTCTTTGTAGATTGTTTTGTTTCCAAAATGCTTAATTATGTATGTATAATTGTATAACTAAGATGATATAAATGTTTATGAAATTTTATTAATCTTCTGAAAAGAGGGACGTGAGATTCTAGATAAGCTGCATTTTTCTTGCTAAGCAATAAAGATCAGAACTTCTATGAAGATATCACTTTTCGTGTACAAAACTTCAACTAGAAGGGATCAAAATGGTCTTAAACATATTTCTATTAGTAGGTGCCTGGCATGATTTTCATCATGAACCTTATTCCTTTTCTTTTTTCTTTCAATCCTTAACAATCTGAGTCAATTTACTTCCTACTTTTGTATTCTGTCAGTATTTATTTGTATTCTCTAATTAGGAAGTAATAATTTTAATTGCAGGTTCGGGTGAAGGCTGCTCTTAAAAAGCAATCAAAAACACGTCTAATTGGCCCCAATTGTCCTGGTATTATTAAGCCAGGAGAGTGCAAGATTGGAATCATGCCAGGATATATTCACAAACCAGGTCGGATTGGAATTGTTTCTCGATCTGGTACATTGACTTATGAAGCGGTGAGATTTCCTCTCATATAATATATTGCTGTCAAATCAACAAATGATGGTCCAACTTTTGTGGTAACCATGATTTCAATTTTGTCATTTCTGCTAATCCACAGACAAGCTGCTGTGGAACCATTAACAAAGAAATTTATGTTACAGAATTTTTCTTGAATAGTTTTGTTGTGTAAGCAATTAGTGTTTAATTTCAAGCGAGAACTCATAGTTGATATTGAAACAGTATCTATTACTTATATGTGGTTCATGTCTGACATCTAATTTTGTATTGCCAATATTTTGGTAATGAATGTTACATCAAACATGGGCTTAATCATATCCTATTTAGATACTTTTTATGCTGAAGAATCTACATTTACAAATTATAACTGAAAGCTTTTTTCATTCTTTTTCTTTAGGTCTTCCAAACAACTGCTGTTGGCCTTGGGCAATCCACTTGTGTAGGTATTGGAGGAGATCCTTTCAATGGAACCAACTTTGTTGATTGCTTGGAGAAATTTGTGACTGATCCACAAACAGAAGGTAAGCAACTCATTGGATGAGTTTGATGTCAACTGAGTGATTGAAATTGAGCATCAATACCTAGAAGCTGCAAAAGAAGTTCGACTTGACTTAATTTAGGACAACTGTAGATAAGCTAAAATAAGGGGGAAAAAAAGGAAAAAGAAAAAAAAATACTGGAACTTAGTAACTTAAATGTCAACCATATTCGAATTCTTGAACTTGAGTGATTCTTTAACTTGAGTGATTCTTTAACTCCTAACTGTATTGAGATATATCTGCATAGATTTTCATTCTTTGGCCAAAAATGTATAAGAGATGTGCGAGGATTTTGAATTACATTTTCAAGTAGTTGGATAGCTGCGTATCTCTGGCAAAGTAATTAATCTGTTTTAATTTGTGCTTTAATGGGAGTTAGCGTAGGACTATACTCTAGCTGTGTTTTATATCATGGTGATTTATTTTTAGAATGACTTTTCTTCATTGTTTATGTTTTAAATTTTTTTATATCGAACTTTATTGTTGTACTAATAATATCTTCCTTCACAATGATGTCAAGGCCTGAGTTGCTAAAGCTCATCTACTTTTAAAAGAAGCACTTTGGTACCTTTTAGGCGAGGCTTATTTTGTTTGGTGTTGGCTATATATCTGTGTGTTGGTGCTCTTTAATTTGCTCAAAAAATTCATCATTATAATATACTATCTTTTGTTTTTTGGATGTTTTGGTCCTAACTCTTTAATTTTTCCTTTTAAATCATCTAACTGTTTTACGTTTGTAGTATTTTTTCCTTTGGGAGAAAAATGTAGTATTGTCAGACAAAATTGATCACATGTGCCTGTTGGTCAAGGGAAAAAACGATATTAGATGTGCTTTTCATATTTATCACTGCCCATCCTTTCTATTGCCATTGCTCTAGTTACTAACATATTCCCTCTGCAGTTTACATTTCAAACCCTGAAGCCAAATTTCTTTGATGCACTACCCCAATGCTGGATATCTTGTCCTTCCCTAATTTCTCTATTCCTGCCTCATGTTTGAGCATTCTTTCTTGTGATCAGAAACCCTCATCCTCATGATATTGGTCCCCACTTAGTACTAGTTTTCCCTAACAGCAATAGTCGAGCATCCATTATTTGATCCAACAATGCCACTCCTCAATTTCCGTGACCCATCATCAAGGTTGGGTTTGAATCCATACTGCAAGTGGCATAAAGGTCCTCAAATTGGAGTTGCTCAAAGAAAAGGTGGTGCTGGAAAAAAATAGTTTTGCCTTGATTGTGTGAGAATCTCTCTTCAATAAGATATAAATGTATTGACAAGTTTTAGACTAAAAGACTTGTAAAAACCTAAAACATATGGGGAATATAATCAGAAAATAATTAAAAAAATACTGAAAAGCCAAAATATATTCCTAATATACTACTAAATTTGTCCTGCATCTAAAGGATTTGCACAATGACTTGAACAAACTTTTTTACCCAAATATTTAATCATATTTATATGTGTGTGAGAGGAGAGAGAGAGAGAGAGAGAGAGATAAGTTTAGTAGGAATATTTCATTTTTGGTCGTCTATTTCTTTTGGTCATAAGAACTAGAAAAAAGGAATATGTGATGCATATGGATGCCTATAAATTGTAACCCTTTATAAGATTACATGACTGTTGCATAAATGAAGTTTATTTATTCATAAACTTCATCTTTTGTGAAGTTAAGTTTCAAAAAATCACATCTCTCTTGTTGTAACATAAAAATATCCCAAATATTATTTGTGTAGAAATCAGCGTGGTTTTAAGAAATAGAAAAGAAAGGAAGAGGAAAGAAGATAAGTGAGAAGATTAATATATATAAATGAAGTGTTTTAGTGTTTAACTTCTTGTTTTATTACTATTGAAGTTCTTTCTTAATTTTATTTGTTTTATATTTATGAGATTTGATATCAATGCTCCTAAAAATTCCCAATAAATCAAAATTAGTTTAGGTGACTTTAAAAGTCAAATTAAAGATCTTGGATAAAAGTTTCCAAATGATAAAAATTAAGTGACTATATCAATCAAATTTTCCTTTACTTGGGTGTGTGCTTTCTTGTATTGTACCTTGACTATATGAGAGTCCCAGGCACCTTGAATACTTTTATCTGCCTTCCTAATGATGTTCCTTCATGTTTTTTTCACTCAGCCTCAAGTTTTATTGCTAACTTGTGTTTTATTAGGATCATTGCAAAAATGAAGATGATTTTGATGTATCTCTAATTAACATGACTACATACATTTCAGGTATCATTCTCATAGGAGAAATAGGAGGAACAGCAGAAGAGGATGCTGCAGCATTCATAAAGGTGAACATTGATATGATCTTGATTTCTCCTTTGCTGCAGATGTGTATTCTTGTGCTCTTTATGTCTATTACTTCAACTCGCTTGTCAATCTTTTGATTAATTTTTTCAGAATTTTTTGACCAGTTTCTTCACAATTCTAACTGTTAAGACTTTTGATCAGCTTTAATTGAAACTAAGAGACATTAATCTAGTCCAATGGGAAGTTTTCCCTGTTCGGTGATGATTTAGTTTGTTACATTTGAAGGAGAAACATTAAGCGAAGAAATGGAAACTTAAATAGAAAAAGAGGCATATTTGTGTTTAGCACCAAAGGAAAAGAGAAATAAAAGGTTAGGCGAGCAAATGGAAAATAATTAAGAAAGGAAAGTAATAAAGAACTGGTGTACTTATGACTTCTAATAACATGAGAGTTATCGCTTGAGGGCCATTGCTTCTAGTTGTATATATTTATCTGGAAGTGGATTAATTAAAACTTAAATTATTTTAATCTTTTTTGTTTAACCTCCTAAGTTGTGAAATTTTGTATGGATTTAGAATCCAGTGTTATTAATAAACACATAATGGATTTCAAATTAATTTTGTCTAAGCTGGATATGAAATCATTCAGAAGCACTCTTAATGCTCTAGTGGTTAGTTCGATTGTAATCACTTGAGCAAACCAAGAAGATTTGAAGGACTTTCTGGCAGGATTTCCCAATTCAGTGCAACTGACACGTATTTCATTTCAAAATTGAATGTTCTGCAAAACAAGCATAGATATCTTGTGAAATCCAATTTTCTTTAATTACTTTAAACATTCTTGATTTTCTCTTTACTTTTTCATGCTTTCTTCTTAGAGAATCATCTATAAGCTGGAGGAATCATGTGTTATTAGTTAGAGGATTTATAGTAGGGAAAAAAAAAGTTTCTTTGGATCAATGATTTTAGTTTTAAATAAAATGCCTGAAAGAGGATTGCTACGTGATTGGCAAGTTCTTGCACCATTTCTATTAAAGGCTGTTAGAAAGTAGTTTTGGATTCTTATAATATATCTGGTAATATGAATTGGAAACAGTTTGTCAATCATGTGGAGGACAACAATGAATCAATCTTATTCATGTGTTAATCCAATGGATTTGCAAAAGTTTCTGATTTGTGTGTATTGTGGGTGTTAGATTATATGTTTAACCATTAAGAAGATCAAATGCATTCAGATTTCTTGAATTCAATATTGTTTTATATGATATGGTTGAACTTGAAAAATGCTTAATCCTGTCTGTGTAATTAAAATAGGAAAGTGGGACGGAGAAGCCTGTTGTTGCCTTTATAGCTGGGCTCACTGCTCCACCCGGTCGACGAATGGGTCATGCTGGAGGTATTTTGTTCTCATAAATTTCTTTGAAGTTAGTGCTTTGATCTTGATATATATGGAAATTATTGGTGATTGAAAATTTGCTGGAAAAAATGCATTTATTTTATCATGTGCACATGCTTGTTATTCCATGCTCCTGTGTTTAAATATTTATCGAAAATGCAACATGCCATTGGGAAGCAACTAGTAACTAAACCCTCTTGACTTATCTGCCCTGCTAATGAAAAATGTTTTTGCCACCATTGTTGTTCCTATTGGCAATGTAATAATTTCCCATCATTATGTGTTACTTTAAAAACTGGCTTACAAATGAGAGAATTAAATTGATCATAGTATTCGTGGGGGGGGGGGTGTGGATTTAGGCAGCACTTCTAAACTAAAAGTTATTTCTGCCTGAATCTTTCATGTTTTCTGGGGGTTCATCTTATTTTGCTTCATTTCAAATTGGTTAATGAGAAGAATTCTATGTATAAAACTGCTCAACCTGACCTACTTGTGTGGTTATGCAGCTATTGTATCTGGAGGGAAAGGTACAGCACAGGACAAAATTGAGACCTTAAAAGCAGCAGGAGTAACAGTGGTTGAATCCCCAGCAAAAATTGGAGCTGCAATGCTTGAAGTCTTTAAACAAAGGGGTCTTGTTTGAACCTACATTGAATTTATCAGTTAAATGAATACACCGTGAATCAAGATTGTAGAATTACCCATTAAAGACGTGCTTGGTGATGATAACAAAGATAAAATTTTTTTTGGAATTTCATTGCCTCTCTTAAGGCGCAGAAAATACCTCATCAACACAGTGAGTTTAAAACCATTCCCGCCTTTAATAGGTTCACTCTTTCTGTATTTACCCAGATGGAAGTTCTTGAATACTTGCCTTCCAGGTAGAAAGCTTTTTCCTCACCGAACTTCTACAATAAATTGTTTTACAATCTTCTTATTCTTTTAATGCCAATTAATTGCGGGATTGGAGGTCTATCCCTCTTTTTAGTTGTTTCTGTTTTTGATTTGGGTAGTCGTAGGATTGAGTTGAATATGGTGCTCAATTTGAGTACTCTCTTTTTAGCTCAAATTTTACTCAGTTTTTGGATTTTTCCCAAATTTTGGTTCATGTTTGATTCAGAAGTTTCGAACTTAAGCATGATTGGGTTTTACTATTTTGAACGTCTAAGGTGAGTTAGCTCTGTAGAATATATGTTCGTCCTATAATGCTTTTACATGTTTGGATTTAACTGTTTATCATCCTTCACAGTTAAATTTTAGTCACCTGTTTACTGCTAGTTTGAGAATTTATGAGAGAATAAAATAAAAGAAAATTTAAATTGGGAGAGAACAGGGAATAAATTTGTGTGCTAGTGTATGATAAAAAAGAAAGGAATGATTTTACACTCTTCGAGAGTTCGGAGAGAAAAGGTTAGATAGGAAAAAGAAAAAGAAAAAGAAAAAAGGCTCTTTCAAATAAATAATCTTTTATTTAGGGTTAAACTCAAGTTTGGCCTAATTTATTTGTCAAACTACACACCTGGTTCATACTTTAAAACTATTGCACAAAATGGTTTCATCGTAGTCGGAAAGTTGCATTCTGAAAATGCAACTTTTGTATAAATTTTACACTAAGTGAAACTACCGCCGTTTTATATAAATGAAACGGTGTCGTTTGAGTTCGTTTAGCAGATGACAATTCAATATTAATTTAAACTATGTCGTTTTGTGAAGTTGCATTTGCAAAATGCAACTTTCTGTATAAATTTAACAACTAAATGAAACACGGCGTCGTTTTTGTACAATTGTTTTTTTATAAAATATGAAGTATTAATATTAATTTAAAATCTTTAAAGGAAAAAATACAATTTAAGAATTAAATTCATATTAAGACTCGTTTGTTTAATAATTTATTATTTAACGTCTTCCATATATATGGTTTAGTAGTTTTACTTCAAATAATTTTTTTAATAACAGATTATTTTTATTATTAATATTTATCATATTAGAGTTTGGGTTTAGATTTATTTTGAATTTTTTAAAGGTTTATGTGTATATTACAAAATAATGACAATTCAACTAAGATATGTGTATATTGACTACACTTCAAATTTTATCAAAACACGCGTACTCGTAAAATCTTTAAATCTCTCAAATTATTACACCTCAATATAAAAACAAAAAATAAGGACAATTCAACTAAGATATATGTATATTGACTACACTCCAAATTTCTCAAAAAACGTGTACTCGTAAAATCTTGTCAAATTATTACCCTCAATATAAAAACAAAATAGGGACAATTAGATATATGTGTATTGACTACACTCCAAATTTCTCCAAAAAGGTGTGCTCGTAAAATCTTGTCAAATTATTACTCTCAATATAAAAACAAAATAAGGACAATTTAACTAAGATATGTGTATATTGATTACACTCCAAATTTATTAAAAAACGTGTACTCGTAAAATCTTATCAAATTATTACTCTCAATATAAAAACAAAATAAGGACAATTCAACTAAGATATGTGTATATTGACTACACTCCAAATTTCTCAAAAACTTGTAGACTTGTATCGTAAATCCTTGTCATCAATCAAATTATATTTATTTACCAACTATAGTCCAAAGTGTAATCCTTATCCGATAAGATTTCTAATCATATCTTCATCTCAACTACTAATTTATGAGTCTATAAATAAAGTTTATTGAAGTCCACCAATACTCACACTATCCAATCCTAATTTCACTTTCTTTGTATACACCAACTCTCTACTCTCAAATTCTAAATGTCATCTTTAGATGAACCCATCAAAATACATTTATTTTGGGATTCTGAAATATGTTACGATGGTGGAAATCCATATTTTGTTGGTCCCTCTAAGAAAACTTTTGTTCTTAGAAGGCACATTTCACATTCCAATTCCGTGAACAAAATATGCAACTTCGGGGGGTTTGATAGCTCAAGTATGAGGTTGACATTCATACTTCGATATCCTATTCTAATTCGAGGTTACACTACAGTTCAATATCGGGAATAGGTTTACATGATGATGATGACATGGAAAATCTATGGTCACTCCCATCCGAATTCAAGGGCGGAGGTGTGTGCATTCATGTACAATTTGACGAAATAACATCAACATCTACTTTACCTACTCACCATTATTGTTAATGAAGAGCAACTTTTAATGTCCAACAACACAACCTCTCCATCCGATTACATTGATATTACTCCACGTAATACCTCATATACATCTTTATTGATGAATAATTTTGGAGTTGAAAGTCATGATTTCACTTTTGTCTTGCCTTCACAAACTCCAAACATGTTTCATTTTAATGAAATAATGTCATCAACAAGTAGTAACTCCTATTCTACTACAATGGGAGAAGCTACTAGTGGTATGTTTCTTCCTTCAGTGTCTAATGAGGATGTCCCGACCGAATGACTCGGAGACTATAACATTGATGAACTTGCTTGCTTCTCAACCGACAGATGATAGACGCAAAGAGCCGAATGTATATGAACTCTATTCCCTCACAATTTAGATACTGATGAAGATGTTGAAAGTGATGGACCAGGATGATGCTTTGGATGGTCGGACAATGAAGAAGATCATACACATATTCCAAATCCTTCAAGTCCTCCTCAAACTTGTTATGGATTCGACTTTCACAATTATGAGTCCTTCAATGACATGGGATCCGGAGAACCTATTGAAGACAATTATGGTGAAAATATTAATATACAAAGGTGGTCATATGATGATGAACCGATTTGAGGGTGGGAATGCGATTTACGGACAAAAGTCAAGTCGTATATGCAGGAGGGGCGGTGGCACATCGTGAAGGGTCGGGAATTTCCTGTTGTCAAGAGCAAGAGTAAAATTTGGGACTGCAGAATGCAAAAATAAGAGTATGCAAAATCCATGTTATTGGTATGTTCGGATCATACAAAAAAAAAAAAACACATTGTGAGTGGGAAATATCTGTTTTAGTTCCGAACACACATGTCTTATGCGAGTTGTTAATAATAATCATAGAAATTTGACGCATAAGCACATCACAAGGAATATCACCCACATTGTCGGGAATGATCCGGAGGCACGTGTTAGTGCTATCATAGAAGAAGTTGGTAAACACATTGTTGATATTTTTCCAACTGCACGGCGAAAAAGGTTGGTATGCTAGAAAGGCAGCTATTGAACTTCTCTATGGCTCATGGAATGACACTTTTTCTCTTCTTCCAAAGTATATGAGAGCATTAGAAGATGCGAATCCGGGAACCATTTTTCACTGGAAACATCATCAAAGTAGCACGGAAATTGATAAAATATTTCTCTTCATGTTTTGGTGTTTTAAACAGTGCATAGATAATTTTAATGCTTGTCGTCCAGTTGATATCTATAGATGGTACTTTTTTAAGAGGAGCCTACAAAGGGGTTTACTACTTGTTGCAAGTGGATGGGATGCCAATAATCATGCTTATCCGCTTGCATTTTCCATTGTTGATGAAGAGTCTATGGCTAGTTGGAGTTAGTTTTTGCGATTGCTAAAGCGACATGTTGTGCTTGAAAGAACCATTTGCTTGATTTCAGATAGACATAAGGGAATTTTAAGTGCTGTTAATCATCACTATGAATGGCAACCCCCCCATGCAGTGCATAGATTTTGCTTGCGGCATGTGAGAGCAAATTTTAAAGTCGCCTTCAAGAAGAAAGATTTGACAGACTTGATGTATAAGGCGGTGTGATCGAAACAAAAGAGTCAATAAGTTCAATTCTAATATGGAGGAGATCAAAATGAGAAATATTGAAGCCTACAACTACTTGATGTCAATAGATCAAGAAAAATCGACTCTTGCCTATGATGGAGGTTTCAGGTTTGGATGCATGACCACTAATTTAGCTGAATCTCTCAATAGTGTCTTGAAAAATGTCGTGCTCTACCCCCTTAGTGCTTTGGTTCAATTTATCTATAAAAAATTGGTTCAATACTTCATCCATCATAGAGAAGAGGCAAGTCACACTAAACATCCGTTTCCTTCCGTAATTTGGCGAAAGTATATGAAAAATGAATCAAAGTCTCGAGTTCGAAAAGTTGAGCAACATAATATCCAGCGAGGTATATTTGGTGTGCATACACCATTTAGAGGAGATGGTAGAGGTAATAATTCTTATACAGTGAATATCAATGATAAATCTTGTACTTGCAACAAGTGGTCAAATTTCGGCATTCTGTTCTCATGTATTTGCCGTATGTCGCCATAGGGGTTGGGATCCAACTTCATTTGTTATGGATATCTATTCAAAAATAAATTATAAGTTGGCATATGAAGCGGATCTGTACCCATTAGCAAATCAAGATTTATGGAATGAAGCACCTTTTCGCTTGGAATATTACAAACCAAACATGAAGGGTAATCGGTCAAGTCGCCCACGAACAAGGAGGTATCATGGTTCAATGGATGCTAGAAATCCGAATTCACCTCCAAGACGTGGTACTTGTCACAAGGCCGGACATAATAGGAGGACATGTGCTAATCATAATCCCTCAAGAATAAATAATTCTTGTTTTGTAATTTACCTTTTCACATTAACTATTTTCAATATTGTTATAAAATTGTTGATGAGATATTTGGTTAATCATCTATGTAACTTTTGGTTATTCTAATTGCATATTAAGTCTCGTTTGTTTAATAATTTTATTATTTAACGTCTTCCATATATATGATTTAATAGTTTTACTTCAAAATTTTCTTTAATAAGAAATTATTTTTATATTAATATTGAATTTACTATTGAATTTTAAAAGTTTAAGATTTCAATTTTACTTTTAGATTTACTATTGGAATTTAATTGTTTTTTTCATTTACTATTTATTTAAAGTAATAAACATTTGAATGTGGAAAAAGTGATATTGAGTGCGGAAACATTTTTATTTAAAGTAACGTTTGTGAAATGCAACTTTACATTATTAGAAATGTGTGACTTTTCTTAATATAAAAATAATCTCTTATTTAAAAAATTATTTGAAGTAAAACTACTAAACCATATATATGGAAGACATTAAATAATAAATTATTAAACAAACGAGTCTTAATATGAATTTAATTCTTAAATTGTATTTTTTCCTTTAAAGATTTTAAATTAATATTAATACTTCATATTTTATAAGAAAAATAATTGTACAAAACGACGTCGTTTCATTTAGTTGTGAAATTTATACAGAAGTTGCATTTTGCAAATGCAACTTCACAAAACAACGCCGTTTAAATTAATATTGAAGTGACATCTGCTAAACGAACTCAAACGACACCGTTTCATTACATAAAACGACGTCGTTTCACTTAGTGTGAAATTTATACAGAAGTTGCATTTTCAGAATGCAACTTTCCATTAATGAAAATGTGAAGTAGCATTCGGAGATCGACTTCTATTTTAGTAGTAAGTCGCATTTTTGTTCTCGAATGCGACTTGATTTAAGGGCCGCGGAGATCTTAGGGTGCGATGAAGCCATTTTGTGCAATAGTTTTAAAGTATGAGCCAGGTGTGTAGTTTGACAAATAAATTGGGCCAAACTTGGGTTTAACCCTTTTATTTATGTAAAATTATGGTTTTAGTATTTAAATTATTTTTTGTTTGAATAAAATGGGTATTATGTTGTTGTTGTTGTCTTTTATTTATTTATTTATTTTTTAAGTCTTTTGAATTTTGTTATTATTATTATTAGTAGAAATGGATTATTCTTATGATGATTTTTTTTTTAAAAAAATAAATAAATAAATTGTTATTTGTCTTCAATAACCTCTTATGGTGCTAGATACATGATAACAATATAAGTCAGATCCAATTTCAACCAAAAAAAAAAAAAAAAATTTTTTTTGTTTAAATAAAAAAATATTATGATTCAAATAATAAGAATAATTAAAAAAAAAACTGTTTATGTAAATAAAAATAATTTTGAAATTGAAATTATCAATATTTTTTTATTTAAAATTAAATATAAATGTAAATGAAATTTATTGTCAATAAAAATTTTAAAGGTAAAAATGAATGTTAAAAAAAAAAAAAAAAAAAATAAAAACTTTTATGACAAAATTTCGTTTATTTCTTTTTATTGTTGAGCAAAATATTTTTCTTTCTCTTCATTTCTTTTTGCTCTTTAAAAAAATATATATATTTTCTATCCTTTACGTTTAGTAATAGCTTTCACCTTTTTATGTTTCACGTATGTTATTTCGATCATTAAAATTTGAATCGTGAGGCAATACTTGGAATAGTCTATATGAATGAGAGAACCACCGATATGATCATATAGTAGAGAATAAAAATACATGTGAGTTCATATTTTTGATAATAATGTGACAAAAATTAGTGAAAAACTATAGAAAAATTTACTGTACACGCTGCTGCGTAAGTAGAATGTGAGCCCATTAAACTAACTTATTCGACATCCATATATCTATATATACATCATATATAATTTAGTTATTTTCCTTCACTTCAAAAATACAGAGTAGGTTACATAACTAATACAACGTAAAAACAACATGACTTCCATATTTCACGAATTAAGATAACATCCCAAAAACCATTAAGTAATAATGTTGAAAATGACAAAACATTGAAAGACGATTCTAAAAATTAGTATCCTTCAGAATAAGCCTTTCATTATAAAACTTTTATATATATATATCAATGCATCCCCTTATATTTTATTTTCAACACAATAATCATTTTTACTACTCTTATCTCATGGGTTGCATTCATATATAAAATACTTGGAGTTTTAAATGAAATTAAAAATAAAAACTTCTTTAAAACTTGGCATTTTAACTTTTGAAACAATCAATCAAATTAGGTAATATAAGTTTCATCCACAAAGCCAAAAAAATTACAAAATAAGTTAAATAACTTAATTTGGCATCAACTTAACTTCAATTATTATAAAGAGATTTAATTATACTAAAAAAATATCTTCAAAATATAGTATTATCTATAAATTAATTATAGACTTCTAATATATGTCTAATAAAAAAAATAAAGTAATTTATCAATTACATATACAAAATCTTATATTTAAATGCCAAAAATATCCTCTACGGGACTCACACTTGGAACGGAAATTTTGGTATGTAAAAAATTGATAAAATTAATAAAAAGGTCTCTTTGTCCAATTAAAATAAAAATTAAATCAGTTAATCTAATTGTAGATAATGAAAATTATATATATATATATTTTAAATATACAATTAAATTTTATTTATATATTTTTAATATATAATTAAGATTTTGGTGGTTAAGAAAAGACCCACCCTCTTGAATTGTTGATATATGACTTCTTAATAGCGATGAATTGTCACCCTCACATCTATAAATATATGGGCTAAAGGCCTTAAAAAAGAGACAAGCAGAAGCTATATATATATGAAGAATACGGAATCTCTTCGAAGTCGAAAATCCATTTATAATTATTGTTTTGAAGTCGAATCCATTTATAATTATTGTAAAAAACAAAGAATTTATTTTGTTTTATTGTTTAAGGTAGAGACTAGTTTGTCAAAAAATTATAATAGTTTGCTTTAATATTACAAGACTCGTTTGTGTCTTAGAATTCTTTTTTTTTTTTTTTTTTTTTTTTGGTGGTTGTTTCAAATTCTTGTTGAGTGTCAAAAGTCCACTTTGAATTAGTATATAATTATTTTAACCAATATAATTACATAAATTGAATACAATTACCATGAATAGAATCAAACTGTCACATTTTCTTTCTTAAATCAATCTTTATTAAGAAAAAAAAATTAATGAACAAATAGTAAAGAAAACAAGAAGTCAATGACACTCACAACGAGCATTATGGATATGACCATTAACAGCCAGTAATTCAAGTATAGAATTGTAGAAGCAGATCCACTCAAGCTTATAATTATTAATTATAAAATAATTAATTAATACAAATTATAAAATATTAAAAAATAGAAATTCAATGATACAATAAAACCATAGAAAATATAGGTGGACATTTGAAATATTCTAAATTAAAAAACATTAAATGAAAGATACAGACTTATAGGTTTATCCATATACTTGAGAAAAATTTCAGGCCCTAAATTACAAATAACATTCAAACTTAAAAATAATTATATAAATAATTTATAACTATTATTATAAAAAAAAGTCAATAATTATTATTTTATAAATTTGATAATAATAATAAATTTTGGAGGAAAAATAAGAAGTCAATGTTGAAATTTAAAATGTAAAATTCCGTAATTAAAAATTAACAAAAGGAAAACATGTTCTTTCAATTAAAATAAAAAATAAAATTGGACAGTAAAAAATTGAAAAATAATTATTTATCCAAAAAGGCTAATATGAGGAGGGAATTAGAATTAGGAGAAATAGCAATTCTCATTGAACTGATTATACGCCTATTATTACTATTAGTATTTCATAATAGAATTTCACATCACTTCCAAAATATATTCTTACACCTATTATTATTGTTAGTATTCGTTGATTCACATATTTCATATTCATTTACTTATACATTGGATATTCAAATGAATTTGATGATTCATGGTTCATCTCATTAAATATTTGTCATACCATGAACTTCAACAAAATGATACTTGATTCATCTTCTCAAGTTGTCATACAATGAACATTATAAATGTTCAATGAATTGGATTGAGAAATAATTTTTTCATTCATTTAATCATGCTATTTTTCTAACCGATCAAGATTAGAAGAGCTTGCTCATTACACCATACATCTTTCTTGATATATTCAGCTAATAGGTAGGAACATAAATTCAAACATTTTGGAGCTACAAAGATAGTTATGAAATATTATCAGCCCCACATAGTGCAAAATTTGGAGCAGTGAATAGTTTATGTGTTACATATATATATACATATATATTTATAGACATAAAAAATTGATATAAATATATTAACTTATATTTAAATTAATTAATCTCTAAATAATCATTTTTCTCAAATTAAATAAGTTAAGAGTTTTATTTAATTAATAAAAGACAAAATTTCCTAAATAAAAAAATGAAAGTAAAAAAATACTTTAAAAGAAAAAGATGAAAGTAGCTTAAAAAATAGATAGAAACTAAAGTTTGACAGAATTTTTTAACGGAAGGGCAATATAAGTGAATTTTTAAAGTTGGAATGTGAGATAAAAAAAGAAAAAAAAAAAAGAAAAATCCAAGTACAAAAGTCAAAATTCCGAATACAAGTGTTACTCAAATTATTTTAAAAAAAATAAAAATAAAATTATGATATTGTCATAAAAAAAATATATAAAAAAAAACCGTCTACAAGATTAAATTTATATAAGATAGGATATATATTATTATGTCTTTATATTTAAGTTTTAAATATCATAAAATTAATCTTTCTACACGATTGTTTTGGGCGAGAAACACATAAATTAAAATTTAATTATTTAAAAAATTAATATTGTTATTCTTAATTGTAAGAAATATTGTCATTGCCATATTTTCTATTATTTATCAAATAAATATACAAAAGATTAACATTACATAATCGTTACAAAATCAAAATCAAGAGAATATCTTTAATTATGTGAATAAAATAAATCAACAGAATATATCTAATTCTAAAAATAATGATTTCATGATTCTAATACCTAATAATATCAAATATATCTAATATTAACTTTTATAATGTTTTAAAAATATAAATTATAATTACATTAAAAATTTATTTTCATTAATAAAAAAAGAAGATATTAAATATAATATTTTATTTTTCTATTAAATATGCGGGTCCCACGTGGATCCGATTTTAATTAGAACAGTTATCATGTTAGGCATAAGTCGGTCATAAGAGACTTTAAAAGGAGGGCTTCTCCTCCCACAATTTACACATTCATCTTCTCAATCTTTTTCTGCAGTTTTCTCTGAATTTTCTTTCTCAAGAAGCGTCCATTTCTGTTTCTCTCTATCTAAGGTTAGTTGTTCATTGTTTCTTCTTCTTTTTTTTTCTTCGTTTTATAATTTATTTCCTAAGGTGTTTGGATCTTTGATTTTAGATTTATTGTATTAAGTAGGGTTGGGTCAGGTTTCTGCTGATATAGACATAGGAAAATTCGGAACGAATTCGTTTTTGTATTAAATCTTTGATGATTTCGGGATTGATTTTTGGTATTCTAGCACTGATCTTCTTTTTTTTTTTTTTTCGATTGACCTGTTTTTAGAATTTTAATTAAATCCATTAATTCTCCTTAGCTTACAAATCAATTTTCGCAAGTTTTTTTTTAGGGTTCTTCTGATTTATTTATTTTTTCAGCAATTGAAGGATAGAAACTTGAACTTCTTATTTTGGGGATGATTGTCTATTGTTTATAAACGACTATTTGTCGGATCTGGTCTCTGTTAATTGTGTATATTTTTTCTCTTCACAGATGCAGATTTTCGTGAAAACCCTAACCGGAAAAACAATTACTCTCGAGGTCGAGAGCTCTGATACGATAGACAATGTTAAGGCGAAGATCCAAGACAAGGAAGGGATCCCCCCAGATCAGCAGAGGTTGATCTTTGCTGGAAAGCAGCTCGAAGATGGACGGACTCTTGCAGACTACAACATTCAGAAAGAATCAACCCTTCACTTGGTCCTTAGATTGAGGGGAGGAATGCAGATATTTGTGAAAACCCTCACCGGGAAAACCATAACATTAGAGGTAGAGAGTTCGGATACCATTGATAATGTGAAAGCTAAAATCCAGGATAAGGAAGGCATTCCCCCAGACCAGCAGAGGTTGATTTTTGCAGGCAAGCAACTGGAAGATGGTCGCACTCTGGCTGACTACAACATCCAGAAGGAATCAACCCTTCACTTGGTGCTTCGTCTCCGTGGTGGTATGCAAATTTTTGTTAAAACTCTCACAGGGAAGACCATAACATTGGAGGTGGAGAGCTCGGATACCATTGATAATGTAAAAACTAAGATACAGGACAAGGAGGGAATTCCCCCCGACCAGCAGAGGTTGATATTTGCTGGTAAGCAATTGGAGGATGGCAGGACACTGGCTGACTACAACATCCAGAAGGAATCCACCCTTCACCTTGTCCTTCGTCTCCGTGGTGGAATCTGAGGCTGCAGCCGGTGTTTGATTGACCCATGATAATCATACCCGTTGGATTTTTTTTGTGCATGGTTGTCCGGAAGTGGTGTTTTTTTTTTTTTTTTTCTAAAAAAATTGTGTTCTTATGTAGTGGAATAGTGTTGGTGGTGTTTCAAACTTTGTGTTAATAAGATCTGTTCAGATTGTGTAATTCCCTAATTCATATTCAAAATGTTTATCAATTATTCGCTTTCTCTAGTTCCTCCAATGCATTACACATTAAGAAAGAAATCACCAGAAAAAAAAAAAAAAACTCTTCCCTACGGATCATTAGAAGATTGTACTAAAAAGCCATGTTAGCAATATCTCTAGTTTTCCTTTCCTTGCTTTCTGAGTTTGCTTTACTAACGAAAATGAATAAGAAGACAAGACATTGTTTGTGAGGGTAAAAAGAGGATCATGAGATTTGAATTAAGTTAAAAGCTAAAATGCCTCATAATTAAAATAAATAATTAAATATTTAAGTTTTAGGCTTTGTTATAATTAAGTTATTCTTCAATTTTTTTCATTAATCATTTTTAATTATTTATTTATTGATATTTTAATTTTTAAACTTAATTAATTTTTGTCTTTTCCGTTTATTATTATTATTTTTTTTTTAACTTATTAAAATATTATCTTTTAAATCTTCATATAGAAATTTTATTTAACTTAATGAAAAACTTGTTTAACTCTTTGTCGAACTTAGTTTATATATATATATGAATCTACTTTTTGTTTTTCTTCTCGAACTTAGTTTATTATTATTATTTTTTTCAATTTTGTATATCTATACCCATTATTACTAAAAATAAATTCTAAAATTTGTAAAAATTATTTGAACTAATTATTCATATTATAATTAATTGGAAATACTCGTATGGTTAATTTACATATTAAAATTGTTTTCCCCTCAATTTGAATAGTATCAATATTTACAAATAATATTCATAATTATTCTCTCCTTCATATTATAACATAACATATGACAAAAGAATCCCATAACAGCATTCCCATAATGAAGCAATAGACTCTACATTTGCATGGGACGCTGAGATACCTGTAGTGGAAATATTTTCAACATTTTCTTTATATATATTAGTATTAGTAATATTTTGAACATTTTTTTTTTAAAAAAAAATTTCTCTCTCAATATTTATATTCAGTTACTTTTTCATTATGGTTAAAGGAGTTTTCAATTATTCTGTTTTTTTTTTTTTTTCATAACAAAATATATTTCCTAGTTGATAATTTTTTAGCATAGATTATAGATAAAACTAAATGATGAAAATTGTGTGGGACACTCTTAAAAATAGAAGAAAAAAAAATTAAGTAAAAAAATATTATAACACAAATTAAAAAAAAATAATAATAACTAAGCGGAGTGTTTTGAGAAGTTGTACATACCAGTTTTTCTTTGTAGGATATTTTACCTAGAGAGGTCATATCCACATCAACTCCATTTAGTGGGTTCTTGTCTTGAGACTGACTATACTGCGAAGATGTCTCCTTTGCGCTGTCATGTCTGCATTGATCTTTTTTTCCTGGAAAACCGGAGGCTAGATTTATATATAAATCAAAAAATCACAAAAATACAATTGTAGGCAAGAAGCCTAATTTTAGGGACTTCTATTCCATGCTGAAAGTTGTTCAAAGACAGACCTAAGACTGCTTTGAACTATGGCATAGGGTCCCCCCAACACCTGATGCGTACCAAACACACCATCCAAATGGTTTAACCAAATGACATGCATAGTTTGACGAAAAATGGAATTCCAGTGATGAGGAAAACTCGCAAAACGTCTGCGATTCAAAAGACTGTTACAAAGCCATCGCACCACATCCGTTGGGTTGAAGAAGGCTGGACGTATACCCACTGTAAGCGGTATTGTCCATACTTGTTTTGCGAGGTCACAATCACGAAGTAGATGTAGGCTAGACTGTTCAATATTTCCACATCTCGCACATAGCGAAGAATCCAAAATCCCTCGCCTCCACAGCAGTTCGGCAGTAGGGAGCGCCTTGTGCAAACATGTCCAAGAAGTAAAGGATGCACGGGTCGGACCCACGAAGCTCCATACTCTTTTCCAAGGGATCCGAGTAGGGTATTGATGAGTAGACTGCATCCTTTGCCTGGATGATTTTAATGGAGAAGAGTCTCGTAGCCGAGTGTCTCCAATTCGGTACATCCAGAACGGTGAGGGTCGAGACGAAACCGAGATACCCAAGAGCGCTTGGATGGTTGTAGCCGGAAGAAAGCCGGACACAACGGTGCTACATTCCATCCCCGGTGAACAATTCCAAACTTCCAAAATTGTTTTCCCAATCAAAGAATCCAAGCAGGTTGTGTGCATGACCTGGATGAGTGGCTACTCTCCCAACCATCGGTCCAACCAAAAGCGGAATCCTCCTGGCAATTACCGACTAACCATTCTATACCCTCTTTGACAAAGGGGAACACTCTACTTAATACCCTCCAAATGTGTGAACTACCCACTGTCGGCAAGCCTCGTATTAAGGAAGCCCACCCCCCATATTTGGACGACAAGATGACACTCCCAAGCTTATCCGGATATCTCACCATACGCCATAACAGTTTTGCAAGTAGAGCATTATTCATTTCCACCAATCTAGGTAGGCCCAAACCACCCATATGTCGGGAAGACAAATTTTCTCCCATGCAACCGTGTGTAGCCTTCTTTCTCCTTGACTTTCACCCCAGAAAAATTGTTTGCTTAGACGCTCCAATTGTGCCACCAGATCTTTCGGGACGGATACCGTTTGCATAGTGTAGTTGGGAGACATGTAAGTGTAGAAGATAACAAAACTGTACGAGCAGCCTTTGACAATAGCTTCATTTTCCAACCCGCTAACCTCCGTTTAGCCTTCTCAATGAGATAAGGAAAGTGGCTCTTCCTCGGCCTCCCGTGTACTAGTGGAACACCCAAGAAACTACCCAAATCCGTAGAAGATAGCACGTGGAAGGAAGAACAAATAGTGTTCCTCAAGTACACCGGTGTATTAGGGGAGAACCAAACTCTCGATTTATTTCTATTCATTCTTTGATCCGAGATCCCACAGAACTGTGCCAATATGTGTTCCAGGACCCTAGCATGTGAGAAGGAGGCTTCCTCGAACAACAATAGGTCATCCGAAAAAAACATATGGGAAATAAAGGGGCCTTTTCGAGATAGGCGAACAGGTTTGCAGGTTCTTGATTCTACAACTCTCTCTATTGACTGTCCCAACACTTCCATGCACAAAACAAAAAGGTAAGGGGCCGGGAGAGGGTCTCCTTGACGTAGCCCCCGGGAAGGCATAAAAGCAGGCAGCTTCTCTCCATTCCAACACACCGATAGCGAAGCTGAAGATATACAATGCATAATCAAAGTACATAACGGCTGGGGCCAAACCCCGGAGGAGGCAAGGACATCTTCCAAAAACTTCCATTCCACTCTATCATACGCCTTCTCCAAATCCACCTTCAAGATGAAACCACCATTTACTCCTTTTCTTTTGGATAAGGAGTGTATGGTCTCTTGAGCCGCTGTTATATTATCCGAAGTGGACCACCCCGGAATAAAACTTGTTTTGTATTTACCAGTCAACTTGTTCATCATAGGTTTCAACCGATTTTCCAATACTTTGGAAACAACTTTAACCAACACGTTGCATAGAGAAATTGGGCGGAATTGATTAAGATTGGATGGTGCTATAGTCTTCGAAAGTAAGCATATTACGGACTCGTTCAAACCTTTCGATAACCTGTAAGAAGCAAAAACACCTAAAAGGAGGGTTATAATTGGTTATTCAATAACGGACCAAAATCTTTGGAAGAAAGCTGTTGTATAACCATCGGGCCCCGGTGCTTTATCCGCTGCCATTTGGAAAAGAGCTGCCTTGATCTCTAAATTGGATATCGGGCGGTTCATCCATCTCTTATCTTGATGGTTCAAAGTAGGAAAACTCCAGTCAGTAGTAGCATACGGCAGAGTGGGTTCCGAGGTATACAAGTTAACATAGAACAATCTGGCCATCTCCCGCAACTGGTAGTCATCCTCACACCAAACACCTGTGGCATCCTGTTGTCGGCAAATCTTGTTATGGCGTCGACGAATAATAGTGGTCATATGGAAGAAACGTGTATTCCTCTCTCCAGCTTGTAACCATTGTACTCGTGACTTTTGCCGCCACAACAGCTCCTCTTGTTCAAGTACTTCATTTAACTCTTTCAACAAAACAAATTCCAGTTTATCCGGATAAGCCGAGTCTCTCGTCGCTCTTGCCCATTGAATACCTCCCAACCGTTGCTGACATCTCTGTTTTCTCGCCGAGATGTTACCAAACTTAGTTCGATTCCAATGACTCGCTACTTCCTTGAACCGACTCAACATTTCCATTGTTGACTGCAACCACTCCACACTTCCTTAACCAGTTCCTCAAAATCTGGTCGACCAAACCAAGCTATAAGCATTTTGAATGGTCTCTCTGTCCTTATCCGCTCACCGATGTCCGACTCCTTTACTAAAAGAGGATGATGATCTGACCGTGTTCTAGTCAAATGTATCACCAAAGTGTCTGGAAACTTAAGAAGGAATTGCTGATTTCCGAGTCCTCTATCCAACCATTCTTTTATGTTAGCCGGGCCAGCTCTCATATTACTCCACGTAAATTGTGAACCAGAGAAACCCAAATCGACTAAGGAACAATTTGAAATGGTATTGCACAGTCTCACCATATTCCTGGTATTCACCGAGCAGCCCCCTTTTTTCTCCGTAGTTAAAATCACCAAGCAATAACCAAGGAAACTCAATACAGCTGCTCGGATTTTCAACATATTCCCACAAATCATCCCAAAAATATGCATTAGGTGACGCATACACTGCTGATAGCACCCATATCGAAACCTCGCTTACTCCGAACCGGAGCTATCACAATCTGCTCATGAATGGCTAACGACTCAATCAGCAAAGTTTCGGAGTCCCATGAAATCCAGATTCCTCCAGCAAAACCACAGACTTTCGAAACCACAAACTGATTAAAGTAAGATTTTTTCAAAATATTTTCCAACATATTACTAGCACATCTAGTTTCCAATAGGATGAGAATATTCGATTTATTAATTCGGATAATTTCCCTAAGGTGATGTAAGAAGCTACTGGAACTGGCACCCCTACGGTTCCAGGCTAAAATCGTTGGGAGAGTTATTGGGAACCGGTGGCTGACCCCGGTTCCACCTCCATGACCGGAGATTTAGCATGAGAAGATGAAGCTTCAGAACCTAACCTTTGTTCATCAATCACCATAGAATCAGCTTTCTGCTTCCATTTCAGTTTTCGACCACCAACCTGATCACAACTTTGGTTGTCCGGGGCTTTACCAGTCTCATCTGGCCTCTTTCCTTTATTTGCATGTCTGGTCTCCATCTGTTTCCTCGGTCCTCCAGCCGATTGATGAAGCACCGAGGCATTTGATTGCTCTTTTGATTGCTCTAGATCATCCATTTCTTCAATTGTTAACTCATCTGAGATGTTCATATTAAAGAAATATGATTAAATTTCAACCATAATAGTTTTTGGATACTATTCAAGGTACTGTTCTAGAGAGAAAACTCGTCTCCTTATTTGTTAGGGTTTTTAACTTGCTAAAGCTTCTCACTGTGAGTGTCATGTACCTAAGGTGACTTAGGCCGTCGCCTTAGGCCCATACCGAAAGGATCCCAATTTTTTAATTCATTTTTTTATTGTTTATCTCATACTCCATTTATCCAAAAAAAATAATATATTATACTCCAAATTTTTAAAAATAAAATATTAATGGTTAATATAAAATATTTATTTTTAAATTAAAAAAATTTATTTATAATTTATTATTCATTTGTTTATTTATTAAAAATATTAATCATTATGTACTGTTAGCATTGCTATTTATTGAAAATAGAATATATTTAAAGAATAGTAAATTTCCAAAAAAATAAAAACATTGTGTTATGAATATTTGTATGTCCATAGCTTTAAAGCTTCCACTACTTCCACTACCTCCACTACCTCCATATAACCTCCATGTAATAACTTATGTAACTTATATATAATTATGAAGAGTTATGTTTGTATGTATATGTGTATATAGGTTACACATATATCATCCCTATAAATAGAGGGTTGCTTATATGATTTGGCACAATATATATGAAATATGCAAGAAGATGAATACTCTCTTCCCTTTGATCTCTATCTTACATTTTGTTCTAATTTCCTTTTGTTAACTATAGTTTTATAACACGTTATCAGCACGAGGTTCTACCAGTTTAATATATTGTTTGAAGTTGGATTTCAATAATAATAGGTATGTTATTTCTTCTAATGTTAATTCTTATTAAGTATGAATTTGTAATTCTTGAAGTTACTAGATGGAATCGTTTCATGGAAATTAGATCTTGAGATTCATCTAGTTATGATGGGTCCAAAGACACCATCGATGTAACATATTTAATCATTGGGAATATTATTTAAGACCACATGAAGATGGTCATTTATCCCGAAAGCATGCAGAATTTGATTGAATCCACAAAAGATTAAAGGATTTTAATACATGAATGAATAAATCCTGGCATCTTAGAGAAAAGAAATTCTCTACTTGAACAAAATCAAGAAAGTCGACCAACATATTTTAATTCATTTCTCGAAGAGAATGTTATTCATGGTAATGATCGTTGATATAAATATATGCTTATGATCATGATAAAGTTGATCAAAGTGCCTAATACTCATAACCACAAGAAGTGGGAGAAAGAATAATGTATGAATGTTCATACTATTATCAAATGGAAATCCTTTACTTTTGTATTATACAATTCATGTAGTATATTGTTTTTACACTGTTGTTATATATATGTGCTATATATGTGTTATGCTTTATATACATACTGTTGTTGGTGAGATGTGTGTTTAAATGCATTATATACATATATATGTTCCGTTATGATAATATATATATATATGGTATACTGCTATACTGTTAGTGGAATTTAGGAATTTATAATTTTATAATTTTGTTTCAGCTCATGTGGTATGTACATATGGGATACTGACTTTTGTCACGAATCCACGTGCCCCTTGCAATTCGAGTTTTTTCCCAAAATGACCCTATTTTTTAAAATCACTCCGTGTTTGGCCATGTTTTTGAAACTATTTCTCAATCTGGCTTTGACTCATTCACAGAATGAGTCATTCTGGGTCCCACTGACAAAAAAGAAAAAAAAATTTTCTCTCCTAATTTTCTCTTTCCTCTCTCCTCCGTTTCCGTCTACAATTCATGTTTTTTTTTTTTTTTTTTTTTTTTTTTGTTGTATATATATATATATATATATATATATATATATATATATATATTTTAATACTATGACTCATTCTGGGAATGAGTCATAGTTCTAAAATTTCGGATCCTCTTTTAAACTCAAAATGAACTTCACTTTCTCTCCAAACTTTCTCTCTCCAAAATTTCTCTCCCCAAAATTTCTCTCCCCAAAATTTCTCTCCAAAATTTCTCTCCAAATTTGTTCTCTCAAGATCTATCCAAAGAATTTCAACCACATATTGTAAGTATAACTAACAAATCTTAATACTTTATTTAATTACGTAATATATATCATCTCTTTATATGACTTATTTTAATATTTTTTTAGGGTTTATGACTCAAGTTGGGCAAATCTTGACTTTTATTGTATTGAAAATATGAATTTTTCCTGTATATATCAATTATTTATGGTTGATTGTATTATATTTATATTTTTAGGTAGTGATTTCTGTAGGGTTTTGGGTTTTTTATTTGTGTTTAGTTGTGTATTTAATTACATAATATATATCATCTCTTTATATGGCTTATCAGCGAATGAGTCATAGCATTCTCCTCTGCCCGAGATCAAATTTTGAATAGTAGAGAATTCTATGACTCGTACAACGAATGAGTCATAACATTCTCCTCTGCCCGAAATAAAATTTTGAACAGTAGAGAATTCTATGACTCGTACAGCGAATGAGTCATAGCATTCTCCTCTGCCCGAAATAAAATTTTGAAATTCTATGACTCGTACAACGAATGAGTCATAACATTCTCCTCTGCCCGAAATAAAATTTTGAACAGTAGAGAATTCTATGACTCGTACAGCGAATGAGTCATAGCATTCTCCTCTGCCCGAGATCAAATTTTGAACAATAGAGAATTCTATGACTCGTACACCGAATGAGTCATAGCATTCTCCTCTGCCCGAAATAAAATTTTGGACACCCAAGAATTCTATGACTCGTACAGAGAATGAGTCATAGAATTCTCCTGCCTAAAATAAAATTTGGACTAAATAATGCTACGACTCATTCTTACAACACAACATCAATGCAATTCAACATATAAACCAAAATATAATAGAAAAAACACATCAATTCGATATATATTCCAAAATGAGTCCATGCTTAAAAAATAAAATCAAAACACAATAATGAGTCTGTTTATAATGTTGGAAAAAGTATATTGAAATACACACTAAACAATCAACAATCAGTAGTTCGGTTTGAGTCGATGACACAAGTTCTTCTATTATGACCCGACATATGACAGTTACCACATCTTGGAGGTGAATCAGGATTTCTTGCATCCATTGAACCTCGATACATCCTAGAGCGTAAACGACCTGGACCACCACTCTTCATATTATGTTTATTGCAGTGGAGTACGAATGCGGCTTCATTCCACAGTTCTTCATTTGCGACAGGATAAAAATTTGCCTCGTAAATCAACTTGTAATTAGAGCTTGAGTAAAATGGCATAACAAATGAAGTTGGATCCCATCCACGATGTCGACATACTGCAAATACATGAGAACAAGGTATTCCAAATATCGACCATTTATTACAACTACAAGATTGTTCACCGATGTTTATTGTGTATACATTATTTCCCCTTCCATCTCCCCTCATTGGTGTACTAACCCTATATATTCCAGTTTGAATATTGTAATAAAAAACAGTATGCCCTCTTGCTTTTTTCTCATTTTTAACATATTGTCTCCAAATTATAGATGGAAAAGGATGTATAGTGTGTGCTGCCTCATATCGATATTTACTAAAATAATGTACAAGTTTATCATAAACGAACTCGACCAAAGCCTTCAAAGGTAAAACACGACATTTTTTCTCATTTTTAACATATTGTCTCCAAATTATAGATGGAAAAGGATGTATAGTGTGTGCTGCATCATCTCGATATTTATTAAAATAATGTACAAGTTTGTCATAAACGAACTCGACCAAAGCCTTCAAAGGTAAAGCACGACACTTCTTCAAGACACTATTTAATGATTCGGATAGATTTGTGGTCAAACAACCATACTTGTAACCGCCATCATATGCTAGTGTCCATTTTTCCTTATCTATTGCGGCCAAATAATTAAATGCTTCCGGGTTCCTCATTTTGATCTCTTCCATAAACTCATTAAATTTTGTGACCTTGCTTGGTTGATCCTGCCTTATACATTAAATTTTGTCATGGGATTTACATTCAAATTTATATGTGTCGTTTCATTCTCCGTTGCTTGATATGATCTTGAAGCATTTGATGCCTCCATTGCGGTTGAACATGAGTTACTACTAGTCGAAGAAGCTATCTCATTCGCCCGTGTAGCATATGGATTGAATGAAACATTGTTTGGATTTGACAAGTTGGACGGAATTGGAAATGTGAAATCATTGTCAACACATGTATTGTTTTGCATCATATTTGATTGCACCACATGTGTTGGAGATCCATGAATTATTGGTGAAGAAGGAGGATCGATGTGAACTTCTTGAACCAAAACACTAACACCCACAATCTTGAAGTCACTTGGTATTGACCAAATATGTTCTATATCTTCCTCATATGTGACCTCAATGGCACTGTATTGGACAAATGAACAGCCTCTTACAACACCCAGAAATCGTAGTATGAACTTTAAGTTCGTTGTTGTCATATCAATACCTCTATAGTTGCAAACCTTTTGAACAATATCAGAATAAGACACTTGTCTCCTAAACACCCATGATTTTTTTGATTGCCCCTCAAAATATGGATTTCCATTTCCATCATAAAGAATACTACAATCCCAAAAGAAATTTAGTCTAATTGGTTGCTCCAACAATGCCATCTAAAAATTGCAAAAAAAAAAATCAATATATTAAAAATTTCCATATATAATGTTTCTTTATAAACACAAATAAAAAACCCTAAACCTAAATAAATCACCACCTAAAAATCTAAATATAATACAATCAACCATAAATAATTGATATGTACATGAAAAAATCATTAAAAATACAATAAAAGTCAAGATTTGCCCAACTTGAGTCATTTATCCAAAAAAAAAAAATTAAAATAAGCCATATAAAGAGATGATATATATTATGTAATTAAATACACAAATAAAAAACTCAAAACCCTACAGAAATCACTACCTAAAAATATAAATATAATACAATCAACCATAAATAATTGATATATACAGGAAAAATTCATATTTTCAATATAATAAAAGTCAAGATTTACCCAACTTGAGTCATAAACCATAAAAAAATATTAAAATAAGTCATATAAAGAGATGATATATATTACGTAATTAAATAAAATATTAAGATTTGTTAGTTATACTTACAATATGTGGTTGAAATTCTTTGGATAGATCTTGAGAGAACAAATTTGGAGAGAAATTTTGGAGAGAAATTTTGGGGAGAAAAATTTTGGAGAGAAAGTGAAATTCATTTTGAGTTTAAAAGAGGATCTGAAATTTTAGAACTATAACTCATTCCCAGAATGAGTCATAGTATTAAAATATATATATATATATATATATATATTACAACCGCAAATAAGAAGAAAATAAAAAAGAAACGACGTGAATTGTAGACGGAAACAGAGGAGAGAGAATGAGAGGAAAGAGAAAATTAGGAGAGAGAATTTTTTTTTTCCTTTTTTGTCGGTGGGACCCAGAATGACTCATTCTGTGAATGAGTCAAAGCGAGATTGAAAAATAGTTTCAAAAACATGGTCAAACACGGAGTGATTTTAAAAAGTATGGCCATTTTGGGAAAAAGCTCTTGCAATTCTAATTGTACTTTGCTTTGTGTACATATATATATATATATATATATATTTATTTTTTTGATAGATATGTACATATATACTACTTTTGTTATATGTTGTTGACAAATGTTTACTGTTCATGTTTTGGAAATCATATAATACTGTTCATGTATATAGTGATACTGTTCAACAATCATGCCATATATGTATAGTGATACGTATATGTATATATTGCTTTGTTTTATTTGCTAATTTGTGGTGCATTTGTATTCACATGAACAGTGGAGTTAATGTTCATATGAACAGTTTATATTGCTTAACACTGTAAGCACAGTGTATATATATTGTTCATGCATGCATATGTACTGTACACTTGCATACGCTTTGTACACTGTTTTGTATAAAAATATTTTTTGTTTATAAATACTGTTTATTAAAAAATATATAAAAATGTATAGGGTCAAGGTAAAAGTTGTGTGCTTACCCACTCCATTATTCTAGCAACATATATATATATATATGTTGCTACAGTTAAATATATATATTCTGTATATATAATGATGCTTTGTATGTAATATATTTATATATACTGTTTTATTTTATTTTTTTGGGAGATGCCTAAGTTTGATCCTAGAAACTCACGTGGTGTTTTGAATATTAAACCACCTAAACTTAATATACATATTTGTCTAAAAGAAAGAATTTATTCTATTCTTATTTATCTCATTATTTTTATAATATTTTTATTTTTATTTTTATTTTCTTAAGGAATATGAATAAAGATATATGTCATGTTGACAGTGCAATTGTCCACAATATTCTTAAAAATAAAAATATTTCATTGCATTAAAGATGAATTATGCATATGTTACTACAATTTCGGGTAGCACAAGAATAAATAAAGGCTCCGGAAGAGCGATTATGATGTTACCCAATGATACAAAATTAAATATAAACAATGTTTTATTTTCATCGGAGTCTCAAAGAAATTTGTTAAGTTTTAAAGATATTTCGTCTTAACGAATATCATGCGGAGACTATAAATGAAGGAAATGATGAGTATCTTCATATTACAGCATTGTTTCGAGTAAGAAAATCATATTAGAAAAATTAAATATGATTTCTTTTGACTTGTACTACACAAGAATAAATGTAATTGAAATACATTCAATAAAAAAGAAGTTTATTGATTCAAAAATGTTTACTATTTGAGATGACCGGTTAGGTCATCCCGGTTCAAGTATGATGTGAAAAATTATTGAAAATTCTCATGGGCACTCATTGAAAAACTTGAAATTTTTCAATCAAAAGAATTTACATGTGCTACTTGTTCTCAAAAAAAATTGATTATTAAGTCATCACCAGTTAAAGTTGGAATTGAATTTCCAACATTTTTAGAAAGAATTCAAGGTGATATATGTGGATTTATTCACCCTTTATGGAGACCATTTTGATATTTTATGATTCTAATAGACGCGTCTAGTAGATGGTCTCATGTAAGTTTATTATTAACTTGCAACTTGAAGTTTGCAAGATTGTTTACTCAAATTATTATATTTCGAGCACAATTTTCAGATTATACAATTAAATCAATATGTCCGGATAATGCTTGGTGAATTCTCATATAAAGCTTTCAATGATTATTGTAAGTCAATTGGTATAAGTGTTGAACATCTTGTAGCTTATGTTCATACACAAAATGAGTTAGTTGAATCTATTATTAAAAGACTTCAATTGATAGCTAGACCTATGATTATGAGAATTAAACTACCCGTCTCAGCTTGGGGCCATGCAATTTTGCATGCAGTAGCACTTGTATATGTTAGACTAACAAGTTTTTTATAAATATTTCTCATTGCAATTAGCTTATGGTCGGAAGCTAAATATTTCTCATTTTTAGATGTGTTGTTTATATTCTTATAACTCCACCACAACGCACATTGGGTTCTTTAAAATAAATTGGGAATATATGTTATGTTTGTTTCTCCTTCTATATTTTGAACCTATGACGGGAGGTCTTTTTACGACATAATGTTGTCGATTGTCATTTTGATGAATCAATGTTCCCGGGATTAGGGGGAGAAAAAGAAAAACAGCTTGGTAAAAATATTACATGGAATACTTCGCAACATCTTGATGCTCGTACAAATCAATGTGAACTTGAAGTTCAAAAGATAATACACTTGCAAAGTATAGCAAATCAATTGCCGGATTCATTTACCGACCTAAAGAGAGTGACTAAGTCACATATACCAGCTGAAAATGCTCCTATATGGATTGATGTCCCAACAGGACAAGCTATAAATGAAATAGCAAATGAGTCTATAGCATGCCGGAAGCGTGGTAGACCAATTGGTTCAAAAGATAAAAGTCCCTGTAAAAAGAAAGGGAGCAAATATTTATAATGAGCCCGGCTTTAACATTCCGGAAGAGTCAAGAGACATAATAAATAAAATAACTCCGGAAGAAGTTTAGGTACCTGAAGAAAATGAATATATTTTATAAGTAAAGAATGATGAGATCTCAATAAATTTTGTCTCAACGGGGAAAAGATTGAACCTAGAAGAAATAACTATCCATAGTATTTTTGTATATTATGTGACGTCAAATATTAAAAATGAAAATTATTATAACGAGCATACATTCGTTGATGAATATCGACGTAGAAGTGATTGGCTGAAATGAAAAGATGCAAAAGTGATGTTTTTAAACCCATAGCCCGGACACCTGAAGATGTCAACCTTGTAGGGTATAAATGGGTATTTGTGCGGAAAAGAAATGAGAAAAATGAAATTGTGAGTTATAAAGCACGTCTTGTTGCACAATATTTTTCTCAAAGACTTACAATTGATCATGAGGTCACTTATTTTCTTGTGGTGGATACAATTATTTTTCGTTATCTCCTTAGCTTGGCAGCTAATGAGAAACTTGATATGCATCTTGTGGATGTAATAACAGTCTATCTATATGGCTCACTTGATAGTGATATCTATATGAAAATCTCTGGAGAATTTAAAATGTTTGAATCATATAAATCAAATTCTCGAGAATTATATTCAATAAAATTACAAAGATCTTTGTATGGTTTAAAACAGTCCGGACGAATGTGGTACAATCGTCTTAGTAAATATTTATTGACAGAAGGTTATCAAAATAACCAAATTTGTCCATGTGTATCTATTAAGAAAGAAAAATTAGGATTTGCTACAATTGTTGTATATGTTGATGATTGGAACTCCATAAGAGATTTTAAGATCGAGAAATTCTTTGAAGAAAGAATTTGAGATGAAAGATCTCGGAAAAACAAAATTTTGTCTCGGCTTGCAGACCGAGCACTTGAAAGATGAAATTGAAATTTTTTTCATCAATCAAATTATACTAAAAAGGTCCTTAAAATATTTTACATGGACAAAGCACATCCATTGAGTACCCCAATAGTTGTTCGATCACTTGATGTAAAAAATGACAATTTTCGACCATGTGAGGATAATGAAGAAGTTCTTGGTCCTGAAGTACCATATCTTAGTGCAATAGGTGAACTAATATATCTTGCTAATAATACAAGACTTGATATAGCTTTTGCTATTAATTTATTGGCAAGGTTTAGTTCATGTCCAACTAGAAGAGATTAGAACGGAATTAAACATGTCTTTTGATACCTTCGAGTTTTCGAACGGACTATGTTCTTATATGTGGAGGTACTGCCATTTCATAGCGTTCTACAAAACATACACTAGTTGCGCTACTTCTTCGTATCATGCAGAGATTACAGCAATCCATGAAGCAAGAATCTCCGACAATAATATTTTATGAAGATAACCCGACATTTATAGTTCAATTACAGGAATGATATCTCAAACAAGATCGTATAAAGCATATTTCACCAAAATTCCTCTTCGCGTATGATCTTCAGAAAAATGGTGATATTAATGTACAACAGATCCGTTCAAGTAATAATTTGGCAGACTTGTTCACAAGGGCATTACTGACTTCAATATTTGAAAGATTGGTCTGTAATATTGGAATGCGTCGGTACAAGATATTGTGTAATGATCGGGGAAGTGTACAAGGAACGATGTACTCTTTTTCCTTCACTAGGGTTTTTTCCCACTGAGTTTTTCTCTAGTAAGGTTTTAATGAGGCATATTCTTTGTACAATGGACATCCAAAATGAGGAGTGTTATGAATATTTGTATGTCCATAGCTTTAAAGCTTCCACTACTTCCACTACCTCCACTACCTCCATATAACCTCCATGTAATAACTTATGTAACTTATATATAATTATGAAGAGTTATGTTTGTATGTATATGTGTATATAGGTTACACATATATCATCCCTATAAATAGAGGGTTGCTTATATGATTTGGCACAATATATATGAAATATGCAAAAAGATAAATATTCTCTTCCCTTTGATCTATATCTTACATTTTGTTCTAATTTCCTTTTGTTAACTATAGTTTTATAACAAAAAATGCTTTCATAACTTCTTATGGTTGGCTTTCTTAACTTCTTATGGTTGGCTTTCTTATAGAGTCTTAACTTCCAGTTTAAACATGTTTTTTTTTTTTTTTTATAGAATATAACTATTTTGTGAAGTTTTTTTTTTTTTTTTTTTTTTTATTAGTTTGTCTTTATCTCATTTTATATTTTTATAGCTTTTATTTTTCTTTTAAAATTTTTATTGTTTAATTTTTATTTATTATTTGTTCTAAAAATGTCAAGTAGAAAATGTCCTGAAAGAAGGGAGAAAGTCATAGGAGGTGCACTTAGTATAAATAATGAACAAGTAGTAGGATAAGAATTAAAAAAAGATATTAATAATAATAATAATAATAATAATAATAATAATAATAATAAAAAGAGAAAGAGAAAAAGAAGAAAATGTCCAAAATTAAAAATATTAAAAGAAGTTTAAAAAAAAAAATTAATATCTCATATAGAAATTTTGTTAAAATATTAAAATTTTTTCCAAATACATATATTATATAATATCCTAACAAAAAAAAAATGAAATGTCAAAGTATATTTATGAAAAGATAAAAAAATAAATAAAAAGGTCTAAAAACATTTTGACCTTAAACTCCAGACCACTTTCGGATGATTTGAGAAATGAATTACAAAGCAATATTTATAGGCATAGGAAAGTCGGTCGTGAAACTTGACGAACCGGAATTGGGAGAGTCGAAATTGAGGAATCCAATTTTACTATGTGTTGCAATTTGTTTTTTTATAAAAAAAAAAAAAAAAAAAAAACCTGAAGACTAGGCATCGGTTTTTGAATTTTTCTTCCCCAGGATTATTTACTTACAGTTAGAATTGTTAAGAATATCTAAATCCCTTACAAATCCTAATATATATACAGGTATGAAGAATATAATTTTCTTATTTACTTGTATAAGAACAAAAAAAAGAAAAAGAAAATAGGAGATCGAAGATGGACGAGATGGAGCATGACCCGTGTTGCGACATTGTAGTGATGGAAACAATTTTTGCTATGATTTGTGTAGCTCTCTATTTTGCAGATAATAAATTTATTGACACCAACATGAAGCCACAGTTCGCAGTGGATTACTTGGCTGTTTCTCCTTTGAATATATCAGAAGATAATGAGCCACAAATTATAAATGCAAACTGGACAATCGGTATCTCTGTCAACAACCCAAACAAGTTCACTCGTGCTCGAGTCAAGAAGCTCGGAGTTACAGTCATTTATAAAAAGACTCAATTTCTTTCCAGAACGGAATTAAACCCAAATGTTATGATACGACCTAAACACCAAATAACCTTGTTTCCAACGCCAAGGTCTTATATGCAGGCTATAAGCCCTAATATTAATATTAATTTCTCCTTGCCGCCAAATTCTCCAAGACGACGCTTTATTATTGATTTAGACATTGCCTTATTTCCAAATTTAACGCTTTATTACCGTGTGTGGAGAAAAGAATTTTACACCGCGTATGTTCTTTGTCCGGATATTAAAGTTGTCTTCCCAGATGGCCCTACAAAACATGGGATGATAGTGCTTCCGTCTTCTTATTTGTGTTCTTACTATAATGTTCGTAATTTGTTATTTTAGATTTTAGACTATATGTAATAAAAGCCGTGTAGAAAGTCTTGGGCTTTAAAGGTGAAAATTTATTTATTATATCATTACTATCAATAAAAAAAAAAATTGTCAGAAGAGAAAATAAAACTTAAGAATTGTTTTTTTCTTTATTAATTGTGATTGCGTAAATTTTCATCAACATCAAATATATAGAAAATAATTCTTTTGCTATTATTTTTTCATTCACCATAATATATATGGCTATTATTTTTTTCCATTCACCACAATAAATAAATATATATAATTATCCAATTCTAAATTTCTCTCCTTTTTATATTGTAATTTAGTCAAATTAAATCAGATGAACATTTTTTTTCTTTTTTTTTTGGTTATTCCCTCGGAAATTCAGTTTGACTAAATAAAGTATTCATTACACTCCCAACAAACAATAGTAAACAAACAATTATTTACTATCTCAAGATTGAATCTATAGCTTAAGAGACTTTTTATAAAAATAAAAAGTGACATGTTATTTTTTGTATTATCAATATTACATATATATTTAACAAATTCAATACATTTTTAAAAATAAAAATCATAATAAAATTGAAAAAAAAAATTACTAAAATACTTTTAATATTTGTATTAATTATAAATATATTTTAAATGTCTTTATAAATTTTTTAATATAATTATCAACTTTATTTTTTAAAAGTTAATTTAATTGAAGGTAACTACCATTAGTTTATAAAATTAATTAAATTAATATGTATATTTTTTCGAGATAAGAAGCCATAAAGAAAATTATTTTATCCTTTTTTTTTTTTTTTGCCAAAGTTGGGTACAAAGACAAGATTCAGGACTAGGAACAAGACTTGACGGGGACATCGCCGGATTGTGGGGCCAAATGTTACAATTGGCATTCTAGAATGTTCTGAAGGCATCTACTTTAATATAAAATTCTCTAGAATGGTATAGAGATATTTTGAATATTGTACATAATTGTAAAATAATTTAAAATCTTGTAGGCATTTACTTTATGTACATAGAGATGTATGGTATTTTAGAGAAACAATCTCTATCGTTGGATCAAGATGATCCTAGCCATCAATAGTAAATAATTCTTTTGCTATTATTTTTTCATTCATCATCTAAAAAAAAATAATAATCAAATGATTTTTTTTCTCTTTCTCCGTTATTCTCCCGGAGATTCAGTTTGACTAAATAAAGTATTTATTACAGTCCTAACAAAATAAAAAAAATTATTTACTATGTCAAGATTGAATCTATAGCTTTAAGAGATGAGAACACGTTTATAAAAATAAAAAGTGACATGTTATTTTTTGTATTATCAATATTATATATATTTGACAAATTCAATACATTTTTTTAAAATAAAAATCATAATCAAATTGAAAAAAAAAATTTACTAAAATACTTTTAAACATTTGTATTAATTAGAAATATATTTTAAATGTCTTCATAAATTTTTTAATATAATTATTAACTTTATTTTTTAAATGTAAATATAATTGAAGATAATAGAATTAATTAAATTAATATGTATATTTTTATTAGTATAAGAGATAAAGAAAAAATTATTTTATGGATTTTTTGTATATTATTATTATTTTATTTCAACGGTCACATTCATAAAGAAATGATGAGTTGCAGTGCGTTTTGAACAAGTCTTTTAAAAACAACTACCTATCATAACATATATTTAATACTATTATATATATAAAGAAATTTAAATTAGATATAAGTAAAAATAAATTATATTTAATTTTTTAAATCTTAAATATTAATTAAATATTGTTAGTCTTAAACCCTAATCCATTATATATAGAGAGAGTAGTGAAGAAAAAGAAGAAAAAGAAAGAGAAAAAGAAAAAGATGAGCGATGAGGTGACAATAACGAGTCGCCCCCCGCACCTGATTAATATAAATTCGATCGCTAAGTGCTTTGGAGGTTGCTCGGTTTTAGTACACATTGGTATGTTGATTCATTATTTAATATATTCTTATATTCTCTTACCAACCTCTGAGAAATCAACAAAGAATCCAGGGTTTGTGGTTGATAACATTACAGTTTCTTCTTTGAATATTTCTACTACATCGCAGCATATAACTGGAAAATGGAGAATTGGCATCTCAGTCCACAACATAAATAGCTTAGGTCGACTCCATGTCAATAGCCTTGGAGTTACTGTCATATATAACAAGACCGAATGTCTTGCAAAGACGGTATTCCAAGACACGTTTTCCTTAAGACCCAAACACCTAAAAATGTTGTACGCAACACCCACGGCCTATTTGCAGGGTCTAAGCTATTCAGTAGCAGAAGATATGTTATGGGATTATCCCCATATTGATTTTGACGTGGCGCTATATCCCAATTTAACTTTCTTTTACCGTCGGAAGAATCACACTAATTTAAATCCGGCCGATTCGTGTGTAATTTGCAAGAATATAACGGTTCGCTTTCGTGGAGATCAAAAACAAGGAACAACTGAAGCAGGTCCATACTCATGTTCTTCCACTGATTTTCTTCAAGATTATTTATCAAGTGTTTACATCTAGTTTTTCCTTTGAAATTTTTTTATTTTTAATTATTTGACCACAATTTCATTGTTATAACTCATTTGTTATTATTGAAACTTTTTATTTTATTTTAATAAAAGAATATTAAATTTTTTTTCCCGTATGATGTATGTAATACTTTGACAAATTATTAAGTAAAATAAATGCACTAATCGTTCTTGAAATACTTGTGTAATTTTCTATAATATTTTTTTGAGCAATTGGTGAATTTGGTCCAAACAAATTTATGTTTGTTAAGTTATAGTCTAAAATATTTTTCATTTTTAAAGTCCCATTAACTTTTTTTTTTTTTTTTTTTTACAGAATGAGGGATTTACTGTATTGTTTTCTTAATTATTATTATTTTTTTTTTTATGAAAAACTTGTGTAATTTTCTATAATATTTTTTTTAGTAATTGATAAATTTGGTCTCAAACAAATTTATGTATGTCAAGTTTAATCTAAAATATTATTTAGCCTTAAAAGTCTTAAATTTTTTTAGAGAATGAGGAATTTGTCGTATAGTTTAAGGAATTGTATTGTTTTCTTGATGAGCTAAAAGT